>CAUYRH010039754.1:0-99116 GCA_963574655.1 Perodicticus potto | reverse complement strand
TAAAGCTGTGTTTTTAAACCTTTTTTTTTTTTTTTTTTGCAGTTTTTGGCCAGGGCTGGGTTTGAACCCACCACCTCTGGCATATGGGGCCGGTGCCCTACTCCTTTGAGCCACAGGTGCCGCCGCATTTCAACCTTCTTTTTTTTTTTGAGACAGAGCCTCAAGCTGTCGCCCTGGATAGAGTGCCGTGGCATCACAGCTCACAGCAACCTCCAATTCCTGGGCTCAAGCAAGTCTCCTGCCTCTGCCTCCCAAGTAGCTGGGACTACAGGCGCCCGCCACAATGCCTGGCCATTTTTTTTTTTTTTTTTTTGAGAAAGAGCCTCAAGCTGTCACCCTGGATAGAGTGCTTTGGCATAACAGCTCACAGCAACCACCAATTCCTGGGCTTAAGCGAGTCTCTTGCCTCCGCCTCCCAAGTAGCTGGGACTACAGGTGCCTGCCACAATGCCTGGCCATTTTTTGGTTGCAGCCGTCATTGTTGTTTGGCGGGCCCAGGCTGGATTCGAACCCGCCAGCTCAGGTATACGTGGCTGGCGCCTTAGCCCGTTGAGCCACAGGCGCCGAGCCCCTGGCCATTTTTTGATTGCAGCCGTCATTGTTGTTTGGCAGGCCTGGACTGGATTCGAACCCGCCAGCTCAGGTGTATGTAGCTGGTGCCTTAGCCCGTTGAGCCACAGGCGCCGAGCCAATTTCAACCTTTTTTTGTGTCACAACCTCCTTGAATCTATAGTTAAACTTCTGTGGCATGCTTAAATTATGTTAATAAAAAAAGGATATATACATAGTGTGCTTTGAACTTCTTTTGAAAATAATTTAATTAATGATCTTGAAAACTTTTCGCACCATACCTAAGATCCTACCATGGAACACCAATGTGCCACAATGCACTGGTTGAAAATCACTAGTCTACAAGGCCGAAAAGATGGAAAAGCAGCTCTCTCATGTACGTGTTACTAGTAGAGTCACTTGCAGAAGGACTGATCTCTCTTCTCAATCCCAAGGCCCATCCCTGGGGAGGAATTTTGGCTGAGCTGAGATCAGGTGGCTATCCTGATGTAAGTGAGAGCATCGTAGGTTTTAGAAATGTGGCTTTAACACTGCAATTGTGGATATTGGGGTGGGGGGCAGAAAGGGGTTGGTACTTTCTATCACACATTAGCTCTTATTGGACCTCAGAGCCCAGGGGAACTTGGCTTGGAGAATTTACACACCTTGGCCTCTCTTTCTCAGCTGTCTTCCTGCTTGGCACAAGGACTGGCAAGGCCTAGTGTGTAGCATGGCAGTATGACTGATGGGGCCGAAGGGATGGCTGCATGTCACTGCCATTCCCTGTGGGTGGAAGAGGCACTGAACCTGACCTTGAAGGCTTTTCAGTCTGCTACCCTACACCCAGGTACAACTCTATCCTTTTAGTAAAGTCCTTCACAGAAGATTTTATTGTTCCACCTGACGCTAAGGAGTCAATACCTAAAAATCTCACAATTGGAAGGCTCATCCCTGTTTCTAAATTTAATCTTCCCTGATGTAATTGAATCCATCCATTGGACTTCATTCCATCTCAGGCTCATGAGGAAGACTGAGGCCCACCATCTTGTTTAGGTTAGGACTGAATCAGTGAATGTAAAATTGTTTCTGCATGAGAAGACAGGAGTTTGGGCCAGGTGTGTGGGATTTGGAATCATTTCTGGCTGGCTGCTGCTCTTCATCTAAATGAACCCCTAGAGAAGGGAAAAGACAAGTGTTTGCCTACTTATAGAAATGACAAAGAGCTCGCCTCTGGATTCCTCCCTCCCAGCCATAAGCTCCGTGAGGCCAGAGCCAACTTTGGACCAGGAGAAGGTGTGAAGGTTCAGGCAAGTCAAGGGGGAGAGATATGAGGTGTAGGAGGAAGACAGAAAAGGGGTTCCAGACCAAGATGCCATCTTCTGTTAGCCACACTGATAAGCCTTGGAGAGATTGGGTAATAAAACCTGTGAAGAATCCCAAATCCTTTTGGATCTCTGATAAGAAACAACTTATAATTAGCAATGGAGGAGACTGAATATTGATTCCTGTGTTTCTGGTGGTCACAAACTGGGAGGCTGAGATGATGATAATAACCACTAACTGCAGAACGGCATTGTTTTAAGTCTTTTTTTTTTTTTGAGACAGAGTCTCACTTTATTGCCCTTGGTAGAGTGCGGTGGTGTCACAGCTCACAGCAACCTCCAGCTCCTGGGCTTAGGTGATTCTCTTGCCTCAGCCTCCTGAGTAGCTGGGACTACAGGTGCCCACCACAATGCCTGGCTATTTTTTTGTTGTTATAATTTGGCTGGGGCCGGGTTTGAACCCGCCACCCTGGGTATGTGGGGCCAGCGCCCTACCCACTTAGCCACAGGCGTCGCCCTGTTTTGTTTTATGTGTATTCGGCCACTTAAATCCTTACCATAAATCCTCTGAAGTAGAAACTGCTATGACCCCATGTTGCAGAAGAGGAAACTGAGGCATACGGAGATTGAATAATTTGTTCAAAGCCCCGCTGCTGTTGAAGAGCAGAGTCAGGATTCGAATCCAGGCAGTATGGCTACTTGGCCATCCTTCCTCTGTCTGATTAGGGAACAGGGCAGTCCTATCCGAGGTGAACCAGGAAACAAAACCCATCTGATGTTAGCTCATATGGTAGAAGTTCTTTTTGGATAGAGGAAAATAAAGGGGGGAAGAAGATTAGTCTTTGTCCTGTGATTTTGTAGCAAGAGAAAAACAATTTACATTTAGACAAGCTGTGTGTTTTCCTACCAGAAGGCAGTGCTTAAGGGTTAAATGTCACATCACAGACAAATGTTGTTAGAGCCAGGAAAGCTTTTTTTTAGGAAGAAGGTTGTTAGTCAGTGATTTTCTCCATCCGAATCCATCTTACTAGTAAATTCTCTGCTTTCTCTCTGTGGCGCTGGTGGCCAGGGAGGAGGAATCTAGGGGAGTACTCTCTGGTTCCAGTGGTAATAGTTACGTTCCTAAACCTGACCCCACTCTCATGGCGTCAGATTGGATTAGCTTTTCTTTGGTGCTGCTCCCCACTTTGTTTATATGCTCCTTCATGCCTTACTCCCCCAAAACTCTCACCTCCATCTGCTGTATCTCCAAAGGAGCCAGTGGGGAGGAGGCAGCCCCACTCAGCTCTGCTCTATGAGGCATATGGGATGGGGCTGGGGAGTGGAGAGTTTCCCTCTGATCCTGCTTGACTCCCCTGGAGCCAGTGAGGTGGGGGTGTCTCTGAGTGGAGCAAAAGGAGGGCCTGGAGGGGCCCAGGAGCCAGACTATTTCTGTAACACAGAACACATCTGCAGCCAGCCGCAAAGAAGGTCAAACTCTGGGCGCAGGACTGGAATGCAAGGGCCAGGCAGCGGGGGTAGGGGTGGGGGAGCTGTGGTTTCACCCTCTCTGGCAGCAGCTGGGAGGGCCCCTGCAGTGCCCTTTGGGGAAGGTGGGGCTACCCACAGCAAAGTGGGTGGAGTGAGGAGGAACCCCACGCCCAGTGGACAGTGGTGGTGCGGTGTGCAGGAGAGGGGAGGGGAGGGCAGGAAGACCCATATACCCATTGCACTGAGGGGGAGAGGAATTTACTTCCAAGATGTGAGGGCTCTAATCCGTGCTTTCTACCATTTAAAAAAAAAAAAAAACCAGGTCAGGCCAAGTACTGTGTGAGAGGGAAGAGAAATAGTGCTGAGGCAGGACAAGGAGGCTCACAGACACGTGTGTGAGTGTGCCCGTGTTCAGAAAGCCGCACCTGGGGGTGAGTTCGCTGTGAAGTCATGAATCTTAGCTTGCACTGGCCCCTTCCAAGCCCCTATTTAGCTTTTTTTTTTTGAGACAGAGTCTCACTATGTCACCCTGAGTAGAGTGCTGTGGCGTCACAGCTCACAGCAACCTCAAACTCTTGGGCTTAAGGGATTCTCTTGCCTCAGCCTCCAGTAGCTGGAACTACAGGCGCCTACCACAATGCCCGGCTATTTTTTTATTGCAGTTGTTTAGCTGGCCTGGGCCAGGTTCGAACCCAGCATCCACGGTGTATGTCGCTGGCGCTGTAACCACTGTGCTACGGGAGCCTTTAGTCTTTTTCTTAAAGAGGTCCTCCTCGAATTGTAAAAACTTCAGGCCCCACCAGACCCAGATCGCCCCCTGCAACCATGTGACCTGACAGTCACATGCCCTTCTTTTTCCCAGCCTTGCCCTTTACACACACTCACCTGGTAGCTTCTGTGCTTTGCTGTCCTTGCATGCCTGCATGTGGCTCTGGAATTCTGTCTACAGCAGCGGTTCTCAACCTGTGGGTCATGACCCCTTTGGGGGTCAAATGACCTTTTCACAGGGGTCGCCTAAGACCATCCTGCATATCAGATATTTATATTATGATTCATAACAGTAGCAAAATTACAGTTATGAAGTAGCAACCAAAGTAATTTTAGGGTCGGGGGTCACCACAACATGAGGAACTGTATTAAAGGGTCGCAGTGTTAGGAAGGTTGAGTTCTGTAGTTATTGCCCTGTCCTAGAAGGGCCTTGTTGGTCAGTCTGACTGCGACATGACCTATGGCCACCCTGCTCTTGGCCCTCCCTGCTTTAGCCTCTTAGACAGCAATTTGTTGATTTGTTTTTCTTCCTGTGCTGTGGGTCCTCCCCAGCTGAATCTAATCCTCCAGAGTGGGGACAGCGTTTCAGATGAGAAGGCAGGCTTTAGAGGGAGGCTTTTTCCAAAGAACCCAAAGCACCCAGGACTCAGCAGTCTTCGTTTACTCCAGGGGCAGTGCGATTCCCTCCCTCTGTCCAGTGGGCTCTGAGGGAACAAGAACTTGCCCACATTATGCAGCAGATGGGGGCAGTGTAAGCACTAAAGCTTGAGCCTTCTGAGTCAACTCTTCCCGCCCAGTAATGTTGCCCTAGAATTGACTTGCTTTTTTACTTTCCAGTAAGATAAGACTTAGAGAAAAAAAAGATCCTCCTTCCAGTTCAAGGTATGCTCAGGACAGACCTGCTCTGAATTTGAAATACTCAGGAATTATTCTGGCTCCTGGGGGTAGAAAAGAGGAAGTCCCTTCTGATTATCACTTGACCTGAGGGTAGCGGGTGGCTTAAAGGCATTTCAAACTCAGTTCAGGAATCTCGAGGTGCCCTCCTGATTTCTGTGGGAACAATTATTAAGCTTCCGTCTTTATGTGTCAAAGTGCTGAGGGTTTTATAGTCAAAATTGGACTAGTGGGTGACGCCTGTGGCTCAGTGAGTAGGGCACCGGCCCCACATTCCAAGGGTGCCGAGTTCGAATCCTGAGTCCAGCCAAACTGCAACAAAAAATAGCTGGCACCGTGGCAGGTGCCTGTAGTCCCAGCTACTTGGGAGGCTGAGGCAAGAGAGTTGCCTAAGCTCAAGTCCTGGAGGTCGCTGTGAACTGTGACACCGCGGCACTCTACCGAGGACGACAAACTGAAAAAGAAATAGAAAAAGAAAAAAAATTAGACTACTATCTACTACTGGTAAGCAGTCAAAACAGATGCAGACAGATAATGAGCATTTATTGAACATTTACTCAGTACCAGGAATTCTCATAATTCTCTGCTGCTATAACCCTATTCAGTCCTATGACAAACCCATGAGGTAGGTCCTGATATTCTCTCCTTTTCACAGATGGAGGAATGAAAGAAAGCACAGAGAGGTTAAGTCATTTACCCATAGTCCCTTAGGTAGTAAGTGGTGAGGCTGAGACCAGAGCTGGGGCAGTCTCACTCCAGACTCAAAAATCTCAAGGCTAATGCAGACTCAACTCAGTAAAAATAAACTAAAGGATTAGCTGGGAGGATGATGCATGAAAACGGAATTTCAAGTTGCACAACTAGCATGAAGTGGGAAGAGAGCTGGCTTTGGACTGTGTCCTGGGCTCTAATCCCAGTTCTCTCACTTCCTAACTGTGTAGCCTTGGGCTAGTAACCTGACCTCTCCAGTTCCTCCTCTGAGAGCGGGACAGCAATGCCTATCTCTGGAGCTTAAACAGAGAATTTGCTAGTATCTAGCCTGGGTAAGTGTTAATTTCCGTTTCCTTTCTGTACCAGTTGTCAAGTTGTCCTGGGGAAGGTGAGGAGTAATTTGGGAATTCAAGTTTAATTTTTGTCACAGGAGGGAAATATCCAGCCAGCTCTCCAGTACCTTGTCTTCTGGACAAGACTTCCTGCCATTGCCACTTCTTACCGTCCCCTCTTGGAACTGCCTGGAATTGGAGGAGAGGCAGGCTGGAGAGAGAAAGGGGATTTTGGCTTAATGCAGCTGTCGGGCAGCTGTCACCTTCTGGCCTCACTTTCTTCATCTTCTTTTTTCTTCTTTTATAAACAAGAACATTGTCTTTCATAACCACAGCACAATTAACAAATTCAGGAATTTAACATTAATACAATTCTATTATCTAATATACGGCCCATATTTTAGCTTCGCCAGTTGTCTTCATAATGTCATTAGAACCTGATCCAGGATCATGTCTCTTTACCCTCCTTTAATCTGGAAGAATTCCTCAGCCTTTCTTTGTTTGTGCACTGAAGTTTTCTGGAAGATTGCAAGAACCTCTTTGGGACTTTCTGGACCTTGGTGGTCCCATCTTCCCATCATCTTCCTACCCCCCACCCCCACAACCTCATCTCCAAGCAAGGCTAACTAGGGTAAGGCCACTGAGACATCAGTAATCAAGATAAATAACATTTCAGTAAAATATTTCTAAAAGTTAAACAAAAAAAATTGTTTTCTTGAGAGAGTCTCACTCTATTGCCCCAGGTGAGAGTGCTGTGGTATCAGCTTAGCTCACAGCGACCTCAAAATCCTGGGTTCAAGTGATCGTCTCACCTCAGCCTCCCAAGTAGCTAGGACTACTTGCCACAATGCTCAGATAATTTTTCTATTTTTTTTTTTTTTTTTTTAGTAGAGAGTGAATCTCATTCTTGCTCAGGCTGTTCTTGAACTCCTAACATGAAGAGATAAGAGATCCTCCTGCCTTGGCCTCCCAGAGTGCCGGGATTGCAGGTGTGAGCCACCACTTCCAGTCTAAAAGTCAAAATTCATGCAAACATTTCATGAGGAACAAAGTATTAACCTTTTACATGAAGGATAAGTAACAGTGCCACTCCAAGCCATACTGAAGCACAAGACAAAATCCATGGATTTTTATGTTAATTTTTATTTTTTAAAAATTGCATTAAAATATTATAAATCTTGATTACTAAGTTTCTAGAAGCTTCTTACACTTTGTGTCCCCCTAACAACGCTTGCCCTTCAGGGTGTGGTTCCTCCCTCCCCCCATCATCCCACCCTCAGAACAAGGGAAGAGAGGTGGGGCTCCCAGCTAGGAGAGGGTGGGACAGACAGCAGAGCAGGGACAGGAGAGGCACTGAGGCTTGGAACCCAGCCGGGTGCTAGCCAGGAGCTCTCTAACAGCTTCCAGCTGCTTCCACACCCACCAGACTTCCGCCTTGGGACTGATGCTTAGTTATTTTTTTTCCCTTCTCTGCATCAAACGTGTGACCTAATTAGATCCTTGGACCCCCTCATTTCTGCCGGTCTTCCCTGTCTTGACACTGCCATGCTCCCCATGGTGACCCTGTGCTGACTCCACTTTCATCCGTCCTGGGAGTCCCCTTGGGTGCCGTTTCTGGCTCCACTAGGAGAGCATCCCCCCGGTGCTGGGTGAGCACCACAAACGCACAGCCAGGGTGCGGGGGCACAGGTGGGGTGTCTGGAGGTGCAGGGCAGGGCCTGTGGCAGGTCTCATGGTAAATAGAAAGAGCCCCAGGCTGAGGTGAAAGGCCTGAGCTTAGACTTGCCTAACATATGAGGTGGGTTACCTTAGCCAAGACTTCGAGTTTCAGGGGGTTTTGTTTTGTTTTGTTTTGTTCCTTAAATGAAGGTGCACTAATACTTTTCTGCCTACCTCATAAAACCATAAAAGAATCACATGTCAAATGAGATAATGATGAAAGTGCTTTGTGAACCATAAAGGATTTTATTTGATATTTTCTCTTCTGGCATAAAACAAATAATCTTTTATTTTTATAAAGACCATATTTGGGTCTGCCTCGTTATTTGATGCAAATCCATGAGGGGAGGGCAGGCTGCTTCAGAATCCATGCTCATCTCTGCCTTTAACCAGCATTTTTGTTGGACTAAAGCAGGTCACTAGAAAAGGCTAGAATCCCTGACGATCACTGCCCACCCCTATTTCACCCCCCAGCAAAGCATAATGGGTTTGCCTAGAAGTGGTAGTTGTTTTAATGTCTCAGCTGAAGGCTTTCTTTTTTATGGATTTAGTGAAGTAATTGATTTTTGATATATGGCATATATTTTAAAGGATAAAATTCATGTGTTTCATGAAACTATGATCACAATTAAGATAATGAACATATATGTACCAATCCCCAGTTTCTTCCTGCTTCTAGGTAATCCCTCCTTCCACCCTGTCCCCAGGCAAGCCCTGATCTGCCTTCTGTCACTATAGATTAGCTTGCATTTTAAAAGATTATGTATAATGGAATCATACAGTATACATTTATTTATTTATTTATTGGTTTAATTATTTATTTATTTTTTGCAGTTTTGGCCTGGGCCAGGCTTGATATATAGGCCTGGCGCCCTACTCCTTGAGCCACAAGCGCCACCCTTTTTTCTTTTCTTTTCTTTTTTTTTTTTTTAGAGACAGAGTCTCACTTTGTTGCCCTCAGTAGAGTGCTATGGTGTCACAGCTCACAGCAACCTCCACCTCTTGGGCTTAGGTGATTCTCTTGCCTCAGCCTCCTGAGGAGCTGGGACTACAAGTGCCTGCCACAACGCCTGGCTATTTTTTGTTGCAGTTTGGCTAGGGCCGGGTTTGAACCCACCACCCTCGGTATATGGGGCCGGCTCCCTACTCACTGAGCCACAGGTGCCGCCCCAGTATACATTTTTATTTAGGGAAGGGGAGGTCTGGTTTCTCTTACTCAGCATAAATATTTTGAGATTCATCAATGTTTCTGCATATTTCAATAATTCATTTCTTTGCTGACTGGTATTCTGTTGTACATGCATACATTATACTCATGTTCATGAACATTTGGATTGTTTGTAGTTTGGGGCTGTTACAAATAAAGTTGCTACAGACATTTGTGCACGCACTTTAATCTTTTCCAGGTAAATATCTAGGTGTGGCATTCATGGGTCGTATGGTAGATGTATGTTTAGCTTTGTAAGAAACTGACAAACTGTTTTCCAAAGCAGGTGTACCATTTATATTCCTACCAGCAGTGCATGAGTTCTAGTTCCTACACTTGTTATGGTTAGTCTTTTTTTTCTTTTTCTTTTTTTTTTTGGGACAGAGTCTCGCTTTGTCACCCTTGGTAGAGTGCTGTGACATCATAGCTCCCAGCAACCTCAAACTCTTGGGCTCAATTGAGTCCCCTAGCAGCTGGGACTATAGGTACCCAGCTATTTTTAGAGACAGGTCTGACTCTGGCTCAGGCTGGTCTGGAACTTGTGAGCTCAGGCAATCCACAAACCTCAGCCTCCCAGAGTGCTAGGATTACAGGTGTGTGCCACCACGCCTGGCCTGGTATGGTTTGTCTTTTAATTTTAGCTACTCTAGTGGGTGTGCATAGTGGTATCTCATGGTAGTTGGAATTTGCATTTCCCTAATGACTAAAAATGTGCATCTTTTCATGTACGTTATTCGACCCTTATTTATCTTCTTTGGTTTTGCTTGCTAACTTGATATTAAGTTGTGAGAGTTCTTTATATGTTCTATACAAGAGACCTCTGTCAGATTTGCTTTTTACAAACATAGTATAGCCTTTGTAAGTTGACCACCCAAGGAACTGTAATGAACTGGTCAACATGAAGAGGTGGTCAACATAGGGACCTAGGCCTCCTGTACTGATATGTACATATGGTGCATGTCCGGTCTATGAAAATTAGGTCAACTTAAGGCGGTGGTCAGTGTAGGGAGGTGGTCAACTATGGAGGTTCAATTGTATTTTCTTTCAGATTATGGCTTATCTTTTCATTTTTGTAACTGTCTTTTGAAGAGCAGAGTTTTCTATTTTGATAAAATTCAATTTATTAATTTTTCTTTATACTTGGTGTATTTTATGCCATATTTAAAACATCTTTGCCAGGCTCGGCGCCTGTGGCTCAAGCGGCTAAGGCGCCAGCCACATACACCTGAACTGGCGGTTCAAATCTAGCCTGGGCCTGCCAAACAACAATGACAGCTGCAACCAAAAAAAATAGCCAGGCATTGTGGTAGGCACCTGTAGTCACAGCTACTTGGGAGGCGGAGACAGGAGAATTGCTTGAGCCCAGGAGTTGGAGGTTGCTGTGAGCTGTGATGGTACAGCACTCTACCCAGGGTGACAGCTTGAGGCTCTGTCAAAAAAAAAAAATCTTTGCCAAACCCAAAGTCACTAAGGTTTTCTCCTACAGAAATCTTGTAGTTTTGCCTCCTACATTTAGGCCTATGATCCATTTTGAGTTAATTTTTTAATGATAGGGCTAATTGTTTTGTTTTTGGTTTTAGTTCTTAAGTACATGGAGCTCCAGTTTTTTCAGCACCATGTTTGAAAAGGCTGTCATCCCCATTGAATTGCCTTTATACCTTTGTCAAAAACCAACTGACCAAATATGTGTGGATTTAGTCCTGAACTCTCTATTCTGTTCCATTTATCTATACATGTATTTTTTTTGTTTTGATTCAGTCTCACTTTGTCACCCTTGGTAGAGTGCCGTGGTGTCACAGCTCACAGCAACCTCAAACTCTTGGACTTAAGCAATTCTCTTGCCTAAGCCTCCCAAGTAGCTGGGACTATAGGCGCCTACCACAATGCCTGGCTATTTTTTGTTGCACTTGTCATTGTTGTTTAGCTGGCCTGGGCCAGATTTGAACCTGCCAGCCTTGGTGTATGTGGCCGGTGCCATAATCACTTTGCTACGGGCACCAAGCCCTATACGTGTATCTTTATGCTAACACTGTGTTGTTTTGATTACTGTAGCTTATAATGAATCTTGATGTCAGGTAATCTACTTCCTCCAGCTTTATTCTTTTCACAGTTTTTAGTTATTCTAGGTCCTTTGAATTTCCATGTGAATTTTAGATCAACTTATCAACTTTACAAAGAATTTGCTGGGATTTTGGTTGAGATATGTTATATCCATAGAAAAATATAAGTATTTGGCATCTTAAAAATATGAGTCTTCTGATCCATGAAAACAATCTCTCTCTCTTTCTCTGTTTAGACTTTAGTTTCTTTCAGCAATGTTTTATAGTTTTCAGTGTATAGGTCTTATACATCTTTTGTCAAATTTATCCCTAAGTATCTCATTTTTTATACTATTATAAGTGGTGTTTTTAAAATTTCAATTTTTCATTATTTGTCAGTACATAGAAATACAACTAATTTTTCTATTTTGACTTTGTATTCTGAACTTCTTCCTCTCTCTTCCTTTTTTTTTTTTTGAGACAGAGCCTCAAGCTGTCACCCTGGATAGAGTGCTGTGGCATCACAGATCACAGCAACCTCCAATTCCTGGGCTCAAGCAAGTCTCCTGCCTCTGCCTCCCAAGTGGCTGGGACCACAGGCGCCCGCTCGGCCATTTTTTGGTTGCAGCCGTCATTGTTGTTTGGCGGGCCCGGGCTGGATTCGAACCCTCCACCTCAGGTGTACGTGGCTGGCGCCTTAGCCCGTTGAGCCACAGGCGCCGAGCCACTCTCTCCTCTTTTTAAAATTCAATTTAATAGGTTGGCTCCTGTAGCTCAGTGGCTAGGGCACCAGTCACATACAGAGGAGCTAGCGGGTTTGAATCCAGCTGGGGCCTGCCAAACAACGACAACTACAACCAAAAAATAGCTGGGCGTTGTGGTGAGCACCTGTAGTTCCAGCTACTTGGGAGGCTGAGGCAAGAGAATAGCTTAAGCCCAAGAGTTTGAGGTTGCTGTGAGCTGTGACGCTACGGCACTCTACCTAGGGGGACGTAGTGAGACTCTGTCTCCAAAAAGAAAAAATTCAATTTAATAGAGCAAGAATCTGGAAGTACTGAGTTTTAGGGCATTTACTTGCCATGGTAAACATTTAAAATGGCAAGTAAAAACAGGAGCATCTTTATCTGTTTTAAGGCAGTGGGTCATTTCAGTAGCAGCCCTGTAGCCAGTAGAAAGGGTGGAAAGGAGGAGTGGTATGATAAATTCTGACCCTACACAAAGAGAACTTCCCCTTCCCAGATCTCTGGGATAGTCCTGAGAGTGAATGGAACACATGGGAATGCAGAGCAGCCCCTTTAAGAAACCAGGCCAGGCAGTCACCAGGCTACTGGGAAGGCAGCCCAGGAGATAAGATAAGGCCTCCTGGCTGGTTTAAAGCAGGGTCCCAAGCCATAGTGCCTGGACTACAGATAGGCAAACAGGAACCAGGGGTGATAAGGAGGAGGTGCCAGCTACTAAATCGAGGCTGGCAAGAGGAAGAGCAGCCCAGTCACTCATTTGGGGCCTGAAAAGAGAAGGTGGTGTTAATTGTGGGTGTGTAGAGAGAGACCGCTAGTATTGACCTGTGTGTCCTGTCATATTTATGATCAAAGTAAAAAAGAAAAATCCTACTAGGCTATACTTATAGGCACTTTGCTTTATATGTAATACATCTTAAGAAAAAGCATTGTAGTGAGTTCTTTACGCTCTACTGATATCTTTATCCTCTAGTGCAGTGATTTTTCAACCAGTGTACCACTGGTGTGCTGTGAGAGGACCTTAGGTGTGCCATAAAAAATTTTAAAGACCATTAATGAAATTATTTTCTAAAGAACTTCCATGCACAGTAAGTATATTCTTTTTCTTAGTCTTTTTTTTGGGTGGGGATCAACATAATTTAAGTGTGCCACGGAAGTTTAACTGTAGGTTTAAGTGTGTGGTGAGATAAAAATGGTTGAAAAACACTGCTCTAGTGAGATGCTCTGATATAGGGTTTGGAGACTACCTGATTTCTTCCTCAAACTAAGAAAATCCTGGCAAAGACTTAACTCTGACAAACCCTGAGCGGCTGTCTGCACATATCTGCATAGATTTGCATGTGTCCTAACTAAACATAGGTACTTTTATGCTGAATTTAGATTTCCTCAAACCAGTTACTTATTTTTAAAGGGGTAAAGAAGGGATTTAGCTCTACTGATTCCTGCCCACCTTTCATCTGAATCCTCCAAAGTTGCAAAAATGATCTCTGCAAACTTGAAAATATAAACAACATCCTGCTTGCATAGCTTACAAGACAATTCCTGTAATTGAATTCTTTGCCTGTCAATGTGTTCCCCTCTTAGTTTCTATTACAATTCCTGGTTCTGCTCTCAAATCCTGAGGGCAAAGAGGTATTAAAGCAAAGAAACCTTCTAACTAAACAGTCAGGAGATGGAATTGCTTAGAAGCTTTCGAGGATTAGCACACTGTACCTGAACAGGGAAGTAGAGGCAGTTGTGTGGCTCTGACAACCACCTTCCCAGGGCTGGGGATGCTATGACTACCTTTGTCTGCTCTCCTTCCTCCAGGAATAAATAAAAATATCATCCCTCCCCTAGATCCCAGCTCCTCTATTGGGCCGCCAGGCAAATATTTCATAATGTGGGCTCATCCAATTGGGCATTGTGCCAGAGCCAAGCGCCTCAGGTTGCGAGAGTGCTCCAATCAGGCCGGGCAGCCTGGGTGGGACTAGAGGGTTCTCCCTCTCCACATGGGAGGCAGCAGCATTACTCAGGTGAATAGCGTCGAGGTGGGAGTTGCTACTTTCTTAGGGCTGAGTAGAGGGGACAGGGCCGAACGTCAGGCAGCTTGAGATAAACCAGCACTGAAGGGGTTAAGGCCAGCGAGCATGTGTGGCTGTTAATGATTGCTACCCACCAGGGACCTGGTGAGTATTAAAGGGAAACCTTTCCCCTATTCCTGAGTGTGAAAGGAGTCAGGGCTAGAGGCAGCAGAGGGGACAGTCAAGAAAACCCGGTGAGTGAGTGGTTGTCTGTCTGCTCTGTGTTTGTCTGGGTGTCTCTGGATCAGATAAGGAAGCATGAGATATACCCATTCTATCAGCTGGGTGGGCTTTTGTACACACATTCTCAGCTTGGGACTGGATTCCAGTGTCATTACTATTTATTAGAAGGAAATCGTCAGAATTATCTTAGTCCAAGGGAGCACAGAAGCGGGAGATGCAAACTGTTGTCTGTCCTGATCCCAAGACAATGGTTTTGTGTGGCAACCCTGCACACAAAAGCTGGAGCCGCTGTTCTTCCTCCCTCTTCTGAGCCATTGTCTCTAGAGAGGGGTTCCGGAGCTCTGGACAGAGGCAGCGCCAGCCTCGCTTGTGGGCCACTTTCCAGAGACCGGGCCACAGGAGTGAGGAACACAGCCACGGGAGACTAGGATAGCTGTGCTCTTGCCTCGTATCTTTTTACTTAGCAGGGTCAGGTATGGGGAGAGGTAGGACAGAGTGGGGTTGGAATGGGCTGCAGAGTTGGAAGGAGAATTCTTAGTAAGAAGATAAAGTTGTCATTTGGCAGCAAAACTTTAAAGAGAACTTACCTTTTGCATTTAGATGTCTGTTGTCCCTATTACCACAATTTCCCGTCTCCCTTTTTTTTTTTTTTTTTTTTTGAGACAGAGTCTCACTCTGTTGCCCTAGGTAGAGTGCTGTGGTGTCATCATGGCTCACAGCAACCTCAAACTCTAAGACTCAAGCAATCCTCCTGCCTCGGCCTCTCTGGTAGCTGGGACTACAGGCACCCACCATAACCCCCAGATAGTTTTTAGAGACGAGGGCTCGCTCTTGCTCAGGCTGGTCTTGAACTCCTGAACTCAAGCAATCAACCCGCCTCGGCCTCACGGAGTGCTAGGATTACAGGCATAAGCCACCGTGCCCAGCACCTCTGTTTCCCCTTTCGGTCCCTTGTTCCCTAATCCTCCAAAAGATCTGTGCTCTTTGACCCAGGCACCTTCCAAAGATGTGTCAGGCTGTGCAGGGGGTGTGGACAAGAATTCCTTGGCTTTGTTGGAGGAGGTGGATACACTGATTTTCTCAGCTGATGGTATCTCTGTATGTGTACTCACAAGCGTGCACGGTACTTAAAAAAAAAAAAAAAAAGAGAGAGAAACTGTCATTGAAACAATGTTGACTTTACCCCTATTCCCTTAGCTAGGAGTCCCTTTGTTCCCCTGCCTCTTTCTTGGGAGAAAAAAGGTATGATGACATAATGGTGATTTGGGGCCAGACCTGGGCAGGGACTCTGGGCCCTGGAGAGCCTCCTGGGTAGGGACACGGTGCTGCCTGTGCCAGTCTTCAAGGTAGATTGGAGAGATGAGGTAACTTCTCTCCCCCGCCGCCCCCCACATACACCAGGCACCACGGCTCTCAGCCGCGGGGCTTCTTCTGGCTGGGCTGCCCATAGGCAAACAGAAACTAGCCACAATAAGGGGAGGTGCCAGCCACTAGACCCAGCCGGGCAAGGGCAGAAGCAGCCAAGTTTCTGGGCATTTGAGGCCAAGAAAGAGGGGGAAGTAGAGCATGGGAGAGGGATGGGAGGATACTTGTGTTCTGCCACGTATTAAAAGTCAGCCACAGATGTGACTAGCCAACCTCCATCCTTACACTTTCAAGAGAAGGAGTATAGAGGAAAAGGAGTGTAGGAGAAGGTGGGGTGAGGGCAACCTGTGTGGTTGTCCCACACTTGGAATTTTAATGCTCTGCTGTTGCCACCTTGAAATTCTTAAGTTTGAATAAGGGGCTTTGCAAATTATGCAACCATCCCTATTCCCAGGCTCAGCCAGAAGTTGCCTGGGAATAGGGAATTGTTGCTCATATATTCCAACAGGTGCAGGCTGACTCGCCTGTTACTCAGGTGTCACTTACCAAGCCTGGCGTCCATCCTGGCTGAGACCCTCCTGCACCTTTTTCCCTTTCCTCCACTCTCAAGGCATTCCTCCTTGTCAGGCTTCCCTGCACAATCTTCCCTCAAGACTGCTGTGTGGCAGGGGACAGTGGGGGAGCAGCAGTTTCCCTTGTCTGATCACCTCCCTGCCTCCCTTCCCAGGCACTCTCTTTACTGGGCTGTGGCCAGAGGGTGCTCTAGGTGGAGTCAGGGCCTGGAAACAGCTCTTCTATTCCTCTGAGATCTCCCCTCCCCTTTGGCACCTGCTTCTCTGCTGTTTGTTTAGGAACAGGTTGTTTCCCTGTGATGACTTCAGTCCCTAGGTCTGGATGGCGCAGAGAAGGAAGAATGCTGAGCCCGCTGTCCTCGGCCACAGCCCCTCTGTCTTATCCCCTCCATGCTTGCTCCTCCCTTTCTGGACCAAAAGGCCCCATGGAAGATCTTCCTTTCTTCCTCCCTTTAGCATCAGCTAGAGGTCGGCCAGTCCAAGAAGGGAAAATGAAGGCAGGACGGTGGAACAGATCCCCTCTCTGTCTCTGACTCTTCCCCTTTTCTTCTTTCGCGTTGCCTCCCTCCCCACCCCCTGGGGGCTGCTCTATGACCTTTTCCAGGATCTCCCACTAGGCCTGCACAGTTAGTAACGATACTTTCAAACCTTTGAGAGATGTCTTAAAGCATATGATTTAAAACCAGTGGATTGTCCAGATTAATTTCGATTGGACTTTAGAATGTATCATTCGATTTTTAATTTTTAACTTTTTGTTGCTGTTGATAGCAAATTTTCCTTTCTTTTTGGTTTAGCTTAGGACTACCAGGGAATGTGTATTTCCTGAGGCCACTGAGCACATTTCAGCTGGTGGAAGAATAAACTGGTTTGGAATGAAGTGTTTTATAGAACTAAAAAATGTTAGAACTGGAAGGTGGCTTACAGAATATCTAGCTGCGTGCCATCCAATAGGGTGGAAAGTTGTACATGATAGAATCTTTTGTGACTGTTCCGTCCAACGTGGTAACCACCAGCCACTGGGGCTACTGAGCTACAATGAGACAAACTGAAATTTTAATTTATTCAATTTTAACTAAAACTCGAATAGCCACATAAGACTAGTGGGTGTTGAATTGGACGGTGCGTATTTGGGATTGAGCTATTTGTTCCTTTATTTTATTAATGAATATAACACCAGTCACTTACTGAGTAACTATCATGTGCCAAGCAGTCTCCTAGATACTTTAAATATGTGTCCTCTCAGCAACCCTGGTACTACTCCCAGTATTCTTCATGATGGGGAAACTGAGACTCAAAAAGGTAACTCAGTAGCAGTCAACTACCAAGACTCCTGACTTTGAGACCACTGGTCTCACCCTTTTCCTTAAGGAGAATCCACATGCTGTCCATTCTTTGCTGTCACGTGACAGCTTTCTTCACAAGCCCTCCAAGTCCCTTTCCCAGATATCACTCTTCCCCAGGATGTCAGGAGAGCTCACAAAGGACTATCACTTTTTGGCTGGTTCCATGGGTGGCCCTTGTTCCTGGGCTTTCTGCAGCAGACAGCAATCCAGGGAGATTCCTGTGCTCTCGGAGCCCTTGGCAAGCACCCCAGTACATTAGAAGTTCCAGACTCATCACTTCTGGCAAAAAGAGGTGTTCAGATTTTCCCACAATTCCTCTGTGTCCCAGCTTGCCCTGTTATTCTAAGTCTAAGAGAGAAGACTAGCCAAGCCCTCCTGGGGGTTTGGGGCAGACTGGGGCTCCCTGGGCAGGCGAGGAGTGATGTTACAGTAGCGCCTGCCTTGCCATCACTGCCCAGGCTGCCCTCAACCTGGGAGGCTTGCTCCTCCAGGAGCAGCTGTCCAGGCCCCTGCTCTCCTGCACCAGCTGATTTATTGCTTTTCTCCTCCCCAGACAAAGCCTCTGCTTTGTAGACTCTTATCAGAGCCTGCCTGGCTAGTAGGGAAGGAGAGGGAGAGGAGGGGCCTGAAGCAGATGGAACATCCCCCCACCCCCCTCCCCTGTGAAAGGGATTTACGGCTGAGCGTCCCTGCCTCCTTCAGTTGCTACTCGCCATCCCAACCAGAACAGCACATGCCCTCCTCCAGGCCATGGACAATCAGCTGACCGCCCTACATCGAATAGCCATTCGGTTCCCACTGCTGGGTGTGCATGCATCAGAGTTCAGGGATAAAGAGAGAAAGAAGGCCCAGTTTCGGGCAGTCTATGTGTGGCTGCCCTCTGTGCCTCTGCACCCAGACACCCCACATCTCCCGGTCCCCAGACTGTAGCTCACAGGCATGCCCAAGGAAAGGTTCGTGGCTTTCATTGCTGCATTCTTGGAGCAGGCCTTGTGAAGGCGGGTCTCCCCCTGAATCTGGAGCTTTCTCTTCCTTTCCTGGTGATGATGAGCTCAGACTGGGTGAACAGCAGGGACTGGGAAATCCAAGGAAATGTGAACTTCATCTCTCTCCCATCTCAATGGCTGGGGAAAAGCACTTCAGCCTCCCTGACTCTGAAATGGGCCTTCCCAGCCTCCCTCCCTTTGGTAAAAAACAGAGGCTGTGTGAGTTTTATTTTTCTCTTTGTTCCACACTCCTTCAGAGAGCATCGTAACCTTTCTTCATCTGCTGTCTGACCTAGTGGGAAATCTGTGCTGTCTACTGAAAAAAGCATCACTTAATATTATTGTTTTATTGTTGAAATAAGAAAGCTAAGTCACTGAACAGTTTGACTCTCAAGCTGCTGGACTGGGAACCAAGAAGACATCAGCAGCATCTGTGGATGTGGAAGGAGAGCATCAGCCCAAGTTCATTACTCTCCGGATGCTCACTTAGTAAAATTCCTTCCATGGGGTGGGGTGGGGTGGGGTCCCTGCTCTCTGCAGAACACCAGAACCATATCTGCTGAGCTAAGAATGGAGAGAGATGGTTTCAATGACCTTCTGCAGACCGGAAGCAGACAGCTGGGCTGCCTCAGTCTCTAAAGGGAGGAGTTTGGGATTCAACTCAGAGCTGGGGGGGATGGTAGTGGTGTAATTAATTGTTGCCTGCCCTATTACTCCTCGGGTCCTTTCCATGTTGCTGACTGTTAGCAAAGGCAACTTGGAGGCAAGGGGTCCTTTTTCTCTGCTTCTATCTGGCTTAGCCACTCAGGGGAAAGTTGAGAGAAGGAAAATCAGGAGCTGGAGCCATAGGTAGCTCCTCCTTTTATTTCCTTTTTCCTTTATCAGAGGAAAAAACAGAAGCATACAGGACAAGGAGTGTGAGGGGCTCCAGAGAGCTGGGCTGCCCCAGTTCTCAGAGTTGGGTCAGAGTGAGAGGGGAAAATGCCTCCTGTCCTGCCCATGTTGGCATCTGGGTCACGGGATCACAGATCTTAACAACCGTAAGGAGCTTCAGCATTCGGATGGCTAAAGTCTGGCTGTCCCCAAGAAGGATGTTCCATAATGTAGCAACCAGATAGAGTGCTGGCCTGGAGTCTAGGAGGGCTCTGAGGTGCCAGGGGTGAACTCTTTAGTCTCTGGGTCACAGAGAGGAGGGAAGGTTGCAGGCCCTGCCTGGGAGGTGGGTCAGCGGCACTTGAGAGAGTTGGTGGGGCAGCTCTTTATTGACCTATGTAAGACTTCTAATATTTTAATAGCTGGCATGGTTATGCTGATTATCCGCCTTGGTCAGCTTTATTTTTCAGAAGACAAATAAAATTCCATAAGGTAAAACAATCAGTTTAAAGATGAAATATCCAAACTAGAAGATCAGCATGAAATTCCCTGGCACGACGTGCACATTTCCCTCTCTCTGTCTCTCTAGCGTGCATGTGCACACACATTCTCTCTCTCTTACTCAAGTGTGAACCCCTTACCCCGACTAAGGAGCACACAGTGCCCCCCTCCCCCGCCGCCCTCCTGTTTAGGGTTTCCCCATCCCATGGTAGGAACAAAGGAACAGCCAGGCCCAGGGCAGGGGCTAGGAGACACTGCAGTGCGAGATGAGGGAAGGTGAGCTACACGGGCTGGAAGGCGGCTGGCTGGATCCGGCTCCTGACTTGTGATTTCCCTCCCTGTCCACTGAGCCAGCTCTTCTGTGTTCTATCCAAGGTAGAGGCTGAGCTCAGGTGGGATTTCCCCAGTGTTCTACAATGGCCATGGCAGGTTTGCGAGGATTGTGTATAAGAATGGGCAGAGGCAAGCAGAGAAGGGAGCATGTATGTCTAGTCTCCTAATATGCAGCCCGGGAGCTTAGTATTTTAGGACGTTCCTTCCTTTTGATTTGCTTGGGGGACAGCACCATATTCCTGCCATTTGAGATATAACTATGGCATCAAAGGAGGGTTGGAGCAAGGGCAGAGAAGAAAGGAAAAAGCACGTACAAGGATGGGTGAGAGCTGCTGGCAGCTGGTCTATAACACCTGTGGAACTGGTATTTTGATCTGTGAGTAGCATGTGGAAAAGACAGTGCTATTTAGAGGGCTCCTTCCCACTTGCAAATACCTAGTGTTGCTGCTAGGGCCCGACGCTCTCTGACCCCTACCTTATGTGGCAGTAGTAGGTAGGAAAGCAGAGCAGCTTTGGTGAGAAATTGGCTAGAAAGTGCATTTTTTCCTAGAAACAGCTTTGGGAATCAGCTACAGCAAGATGATTGGAAATGTAAACTGAGCTGGTTTTTAATTAGGACAGAATGGTAGCACAGATAAGCCACCTTGAAATAATGATGAGATCCAGCAGGGAGGTGGGGAGCAGGAGCCCCACCTTCTCTCTGTGGCTGCAAAACTCCTCCCTGGAGTATAAGAGGGAAGTGGGAGGGATGGGCCCCAGGCAGCCCCCTTTCCAGCCTCTGTCCAGCTAATGAGCTGTAATGCCAGAAGCCAAAGCATCCTCTGGATGGGGAAACCAGGCCAGGGCTGATTTTGTCTCTGCAGATTCTCAGGAGCTATGAAAGTGAGGCATATAACCAAGAGGGGCCCAGAGGGTGGAGGCGGTGGGGTGTATTTCTTTAATTGTTCAATATTGATCACAGTAGGAGCTCTGGGTGTCACACATGCCTCGTGTGCATATGTGCACATGTACAAACGTGCATGCCTGCAAAGGGTCATGAAGCCTGAGGTTGATTTTGCTGCTTTTGAGGTCATGGTGCTGTGTACACTCCACGTGGGTGCTGACTTTAGCGGAGGATGCGTGGAGATGGAGCAATACACGGTGACCTCTACAGTGAGGTGCCACTAGGACTGAGGAGCAGAGGCTGTCTCCTGAACTACAGAAAAGCCACATGAGGTGGAGAGACAAAGTCCTGGGAAATGGAGATGATCTGCCTCTTTCCTTGTAATGCATTGGTCTTGGCACTTCTGGAGTGCCTGCCCCTGGCACCCTCAGCCACCACCCCATTTACAACTTTCTGGAGCCTGGGACTATGTTTTTCATTTCCTAGCTCCTGCACCTGGCGTACTTCCTGGTTTGGTTTTGAGCCGAATGATCATAATCATTATCTCTTATGCAAAACATTTCATATTTGGAGTGTATAGCTATTATTTCATAGAATTGGTATATGTGCTGCTGAAGTGAGCACTAGTATTTCATAGAGTGAGAAGATACCTCATTTGCACACAAGCCTAAGGGCTAGAGAAGTCAAGTCACACTGCTGCCGAGTTTTCCTTCTGCTGATGGCACTGCCATCAGGTCTACTCTGGGAGGTGCAGTGGATAAGCGAATGCCTCCTGGGCGACTCTGGAATTTAGGGATGCCCCGACCTCCATCGCACAATCTCCTTTACAGCTTGAGATAGTCCCCCTTTTCTTGGGTAGGATTTGAAACGTCCATTTGGACATGTGTTTATAACTATTTGTCCCGGAGAAATGAAAGCCTTTTGACATCCCAAAAGAAAGGAAGAGGAGCGAGATCCTTGTTTTCCATTTTGAGGATTGGCATTTATTTGTTTTTTGTTATTGGGTGGGGTTGGCATTTAGTAAGTTCTTCTTGGTGTCTAACTTAAAATGAATACGTTATATGCTGCAGTTTAGTGGCAAAGGGAAAGAACCCCAGCTAAGGCATTCTGTGTGCTGACTTAATCCTGAGGATTTCAAAGTTCTCTATGAGCAGGGGAAGCCCTGAAGCCTTCCTACTTTCCTACTCTCTTGCTATCTTTTCTGAGAATGGGAGAAGTAATTTAACTTGCAACCTAAGCAAAGGCTGTGGGAGGTCCCTGAGCCCAGCTTGAAGAGAAAGGGGCTATTTTTGCCTTCTAGAGGAAGAAAACTCATTTTCCCAATGCACCTCACCTCCTCCTCCTGCTGTGTAGATGAGCTTAATTTTCTTCCCCTCCTACCAAAGATGGTTCAAAGCCAAGCTATATATTCAGGGGGGAGCCAGGCAGGGAAGCTGAGTTAGGGGGTGAGGGGGCAGAAACAGCTTCTCTCGTGGAGAGGAAGTAATTAATTTTAAGACAGAGCTGAGACAGGGAAGCCCTTGATAATAGATTGTCAGACTCCAAATGCAGGTGGTTAAGAATTAAATCAGAGCATGGAGAGGTTTTTTATTCATTTATTCAACTAATGTTTATAGAGTACCTACTACACGCAGGCAGGAGCCTCATGCAGGCATCAGGAGAGGGCCTAGCTCTCCAGGACCATAACAGAGTCCAAGTAAACAGATTAAGGACAGGGATAGGGTGTGATCTAAAAACTGAGCCTTCCCTGTCACCAGGATAAATCATTTGCAAAAGTCCTAAATGGCTGAACATGTGGACCTTTTGGATTTGAGATTAGCTGTTAGTGATATCTAACCAGCTTGTCTCACCATGGAATCAATAATAATGTTGCCCATTTGCTTTTCCATTCACTGATTGCATTGTTTCCTGACCGAGTTCTGTCCTCATTCCAAAAAAATTAGATTAGTTCTTCCCTTTCCGTGCCTGTTGTGACATCACAGAATTGCCATAGCAACAGACTGTGATGTCAACAGAATTCCTGGTGCTGCTAAAAAGAACCACACTGGGCAGAAAGAAATCTGTCATGTGAAGACAAAATAGAATAATATAGAAAGCCAGAGGAACTGAAATGTGGTATCAAAAGAACATCTTGGCAGTGTAAGATAGCAGTGGGTCCGGAGCTTCCTTTGCTAGACCACTTTACAAACAAGCAAGGCACTTCATGAAGATTGGAGAGCAGCCCTGTCTGGAGGCAGGGGAATAGAAGAGATGACTTTCAGAAGGTCTTTGCTGTCCAAGGAGCCTAAGACACAAAGGGCATTAGGAAAAGGGAATTTGACCATCTTTGGCCTCTGGAGAATTCAGGAGAATTAACAGCAATACAAAATCTCCTTGCTCCTGAGAAGGTCTGGCAGTCACCAGCTGGAATTTATCATCTTGCGACTGGGAATATTTTCAGCAATAAACACACAATGACCCTCCCCACTCCCCGCCCGGCCTCAAGCCCAGTTGCTGCCCTCTTGCTCATAAGCCTTAGGAGGAAGCTTTTTTTCAATTTTGCCTGAGCAAAGAAGCCTGATCCTTGGCACTAGCTCTGGCTCCATAACATCCACACCCATCTGCCCGGATTGCTCCGCGTTAAGTGGACCACCACATGCGGAGGGCGAGCAACCTGGTGCTGTGTCCAAGGGGAGCATGCTGGGGGACGGTGGCAGAGAAGCTTCATTCATTCTGCTCCTGTCTGCACAGAAGCAGGCTGGGCAGGCTGAGAGAGGAGAAAAGAGACTTAATCAATCCCAGCTTCTCAGCAGCGACAGCAATAACAGCGAATGAATCTGGAGCTTTTTTTAACCCTTGTGCCCACAGGATCTGAAGCATCTCTGAGAAGCAAGTTGATTTTCAGCTCCAGAGCCCATGTTCTGGGGTGGGGAGTGGGGGAGGCAGGAGGACCGTCTCCTTGCAGGTCGGGCTGGCATGAGTTTCTGCCGTGCAGATGGGAACACAGCCCCAGACTCCTCCGCCCGCCCAGCTACTCCGTGTCCTTAGCTCGGTGAGGTCGGACTACCTGGAAGTGGTACACCTGCTCTGTGCATGCCTGTCTCTCCATTTCAGCATTTTCTCCTTGGGGATCCGAACTGGGAGGCTAGCATCCCCTCCTCTCTCATCCTGCCTCCAGTGCTCTGACTGGTAGCATTCTGGCTGGATGTTAGGAAATCACAGGCCTATTAGGGCACCTGGGTGACCCCCACCAGCACCCTGCAAGAGACCCCTCCCCCTTCTCCAGTGCCAGGAGGAGGGGGAGACCAGCAGAGTCTCTGCCACCGATTGCCCTGGATCTCTGTCACAGCATTACGAGGTGGACCGGAGGACTTACTTCTCAAAGGGATGGTAGGAGCAGGGTGGCTGGTGGGTCCTCTGAGGCTGCCAAACTGGGGACGGAGCTGCCAAAAAGATGTTGAAGTTTCGGGCTGATCGACGGGTCAGGTAGGGATTTCTTTCACGGACCAAGAACCAGGTTGCCAAGTTAAGTCCAGAGCAGGCTGAGTTGGCATCTCGTCCTGTTCTGATCCGGGGGCTTCTGAATGAGGGGTCCGCATGAAGTGACCTGGAGAAGGAAATATAGTTAGGTCAATCATTGCTGCATTGCAGTGCTTTTGAAGGGGAAGCTATTTTGAAATTGGTAGCGCCGGGATAGAGAGAGGACGTCATTTGTAGAGGTTGCTGGGTAGGAGAGTCTAGGGCAGGGAGAAATGTGCCCTACTCTAAAAAGACTCGCGATATTGGCAGCAGACTGTGTGTGCTTCTGTGTGCGTGTGTGTCTATAACAGTGTCTGCAGGGAAGATTTCAGTAGTTACCACCAGGAACGTGCAGAGCAGAAGGAGACTGGAGGGTTGGGGTGGGGGTCAGGTGTTCTGTGCACTGGGAAAAAGCGAAAAACTTGGCACTTCAAGGATCTTAGTTGTCATAGACTGCCTTGCCCCCAGACTCCTAAATGGGGCAGAGCTGGTGGCAAGTGTAACTGGAATCTGCTACCCTTCCTTGCAAAGATCCCCTGTGATTAAGTTGAGACCATCCTGTTGGACCTGAGAGGGAAGTGGGAATATAGTTTGGGAAGTAGGAAGCAGATGAGCAATGTGTTAGACTTAGAACTCAGGCCTGGAAGACACTGGTCAGATTGGGGCTCACTGGCAAGTCTGGGCTGCAAAGCCCTGGTTTCTATATAGACTGTAGCTATCACCTGCTGTGCTTCCACCTCCTGCATGTCTTTGTCTTAGATCTGACCATGACTGCTATGGATACTGGAAAAACACCCTTTGATTTTATCTTTAGCTTCAGCAGACAGCCCAAGGGCTGGGATGGGTTCTGTGCTATTAAAAGGGGGTCCTCAAAAGGTTATTTTACTCTTCCTGTCCAGCCAAAGAGTCCTCTGGTGCTGGCTGGCCTGCCGCTTCTCAAGCAGAGCTGGTCCTTTGCTGTGGGTGTGCTTGAGTGACTCATCCTCAGCGGCCTCTGTTCTAGTACCTGGTTTGTAGGGTAAACTGAGGGCTGCTCTGGGCTCTAACAGTATTTCTCTAGAGAGATGGGTGAACTGGGCCTAAAACTCACCTAGCCCTTCCCCGCTGGCTGGATACTTGAATCTCCACTTCTGTATTCTTGCCAAGTGGTCCCCACTTACAGAATCCATCTCAGCGCCATCTGTGGCCTAGACCCATGGCATCAGCCCCCTCCAAGCTCTGTCTGCTGCCTTCCTCCCCTCTCCCCAAGAGCCCACTGGGGAGCCGTCCTGACATTCAGGCAGCCAGCAGAGCCACAGCAGGACTCCCCAAAGGAGACTCCATGATCCTGCTCCCCATCTGTCTCTGTATACACCCCTCCCCTGCTGTGTTCCCTCCTGTCTCCCCGCAGGCTGTCCTCACAACACCCCACCCCACTCCTTGCCACAGCATCCCTTAATTAGATCTGAGCGTTGAGCCAGCACTGACCTTCAAGCCTGAGAGCTCCTAAGGTTTTGGCCACATCAAGTAGCCCTTAGAACCCGGACTGGGAATGGGAGTGGGTCCCAGTCCGAGATTAAACCTGGAGTTTCTGGATCTCTCGTTTCCTTTTAAGAAAGAGATTGAGCATAAGGCAGGAGAAGGAGTCCAAGGTCACAAGAGAGTTCTTTCAGCAAATAATGAAGGAGCATTTTTTTATGTGAAGTGCTGGCAGGCGCTGTCCCTGGTAGAGAAACTGCGGTGTGTGAAATCTTGAGGATGTTGAGTGGTAGTCAGAACCCCTCCCCCACCCTCCCTCCCCACTCCTAGGCTGACAGGGATCTCTGGTAAGTAGTTAATGCTGACTAGCAAGAGGTGAGCGGCTTTCCTTCCTTCCCTCCACTTTCCACTCCTACCCCATCCCAACTACAGCCAGCCGAGCTCTCCCATCTGCCTCCTGCAGACCCCACCCCACTGGAGGATGGAGGGTACAAGCACCCTACGTTGTCCCCTGTCCCTGTCACTGTTCAGGGCTGTACGGCCTTTGGCTTGTGTCTCGGCCTTCTTCATCTACACCACCACTTCTCTCTCCTCTCGCCTTTATAGCCACAATGAAAGACGGAACACATTTCTACATCCAGTGACCGGCCAGGTCCCAGAGGAAAACAAGAAATTTGACTTGAAAACGTAAGTTTGCTCCGACTTGCTGTTTGGTTTTTCCATCCTTACCCACCACCCTCTCCCTGCCCCCTTGCAGCTGGGAGGGAAGGAGAGACGGGATTTCGGGTCATTTGCCTCAGTTCTGAGGACTGGAAGCTTCTGAGTCCCATCTAGCTTGACACCCCCATCCTCCACTCCTGGGGTTTAGTCGAAGCTGGGTTGTCACAACCAGTAGGTTGACCAGATGACGTAGAAGACAGGTGTGAGGTTGTCCCCTATCACCTGGGGGCTTTGGGGGGAAGCCCTGAGAAAATCTAATCATCACGAGAGCCAAACGCTAAGTCCTCTCACTGTCCATCCTGGCTCACTGACTGAAAGGAGGAGAAAAAAATAAAGAAAAGGATAATTAATCAACTTCCATAGGCCACAGGGCCATTAGAAGAAAAAGGAGTTCTAGAGTCCCAGGATCTCTGTTTTTAAAATAACTGTATAGGCAAGAAAGAGAAGAATGTCCGTGTTCACTGGGATACAATCTCAGAGGAGCTGAAGGAGTCACTGAGATGACCTCTCAATGCCTCTCAGGAAGTCTGACTTTGTGTTGAAACTGGAACAGTGGGTCGCAAGGTGGGAAAAAGTGTATCTAATTGTTTCTTGGCTCTGACTTGTCTCTTCTTCTGGTCAATTTAAAATCAGATCGGCCTTGGACATGTCCAATAAAACAGGTGGGAAACGCCCAGCTACCACTAACAGTGACACATCCAACCACAACATGGTGTCTGAGGTCCCTCCAGAGCGGCCCAACATCCGGGTAGGTCCGGCCCTCAGGGCAAGCTGTCACACAGGAAATGCCTTCAGTGCATGTCTAGTGGGATCTTAGAGAATCCTGGGAAATCCTAGCCCGCTCAGCTATTTCTGCAGGCTCCAATGAGCATGTGAGGTGACTCAGGGAGAGAGTGAAGAGCAGGAAGGGAAGAGGACTCAGAGCAGAACATTGTAGAAAACCAACATCTAGAACAGGGCTTCTCAACAAAGCTAGCCACTGGGCTGGGTAATACTCTGTGGCATGGGACTATCCTGGGCATCATTGGCTGTTGCACAGCATCCCCGGCCTCTACCCACTAGATGCCAGTAGCACTGCCCCTCTGGTGTGACAACCCAAAATGTGTCTAGATGTTGTCAAATGTCCCCTGAGAAAAACAGAGCCCCATCCTCACTGAGAACAACTCATCTAGAACATCGTGAGAGACATGGCAGGTTGAGAGAGAGTGAAGAGGCAGGAAGGGAGCCTCAAGAGAAAGAAATCCAGAGGAGAATGTTGCAAAAAGGGCAAGTCGTATAAAAGCTAAACACGTTGGCTAAAAGGCAGCAATATGGTCATTGGAGACACTGACAAGGGCAGTTTGAAGAGAGATGGGACAGGGGAAGTGGAAACAATGAAGTGTAGAAATCACTCTTCCGAGAAACTAGACAATCAATGGTGGTATATTCATGTAATGGAGTACTCAACAAAAATTAAAATGGACTCGGTGCCCGTAGCTTAGTGGTTAGGGTACCGGCCACATATACCTGGTCTGGTGGGTTCGAATCTGGCTCAAGCCTGCTAAACAACGACAACTACAACAACAACGATAACAACAAAAATAGCCAGGCACTATGGCAGGCACCTATAGTCCCAGCTACTCGGGAGGCTGAGGCAAGAGAATTGCTTAAGCCCAAGAGTTGGAGGTAGCTGTGAACTGTGACACTACAGCACTCCACGGAGGGTGACATAGTGAGATGCTGTCTCGGGAAAAAAAAAAAAATTAAAATGAATGGGAGCAATATGTATGAACAAGGATAAATCTTGAAAGCATAATGTTGGATAAAAAGCAAGTTGCAGAATATGAAAATATGACACCACTTATGTAAATACATAAACATGAAAAGCAGTAGTACATATTTATAGAAACAGCTGTAGGCCAAGTATATAACCATGAACAGAAAGACTAATTTGGGATCAGTGCTTGCCTCCAGGGAGGAAGAAAAGGTAATAAGGTTGGGAAGGGGCTCAAGGGAGTGTGAGCTTGACCGACTTGCCTTGTTTTATTAGGGAAAAACAACACAACGCGATAATCATCAGACTGTCCTTTACTTTGCTGAAATGTCTGAAATATTTTGAAAAAGTGTTTTTAAATTTAGCTGTTGAGGGAAATGGGGTGTGAGGGCTGGAAGCAAGAAGATAATGCAAGAGGGAGGAGGTTTTGTTGGTTGATTTTGTTTTGTTTTAAGAAATCAGAAGTGTGGGCTCGGCGCCTGTGGCTCAATGGGCTAAGGCGCCAGCCACGTACACCTGAGTTGGTGGGTTCGAATCCAGCCCGGGCCTGCCAAACAACAATGACGGCTGCAACCAAAAAAATAGCCAGGCGTTGTGGCGGGCGCCTGTAGTCCCAGCTACTTGGGAGGCAGGGGCAGGAGACTCACTTGAGCCCAGGAATTGAAAGTTGCTGTGAGCTGTGATGCCACGGCACTCTATCCAGGGTGACAGATTGAGACTCTGTCCCCCCCCCAAAAAAAGACATCAGAAGTGTGGAGGGAAGGAGCCAGTAGACAGGCTCGGGAGACAGGGGATAGCTGGTGAGTCACATTTCTGTGGAGACAGAGGGCGTCAAACTCAGAGGCGCAGTTAGCCTGGGTGGGGAACCCTTTCCCTGAGACCAAATGAAAGAAGATATGACTCTGGGGGCTGGGTGTCTAGGACACTAAAGACATTCCCACATGATGTCCATCACTTGTGCAAGAGGGTAGGAGGCAGGGTTTTCCACCAAGACAAGTGGAGTGGGTGGGATGCGCCAGGCGGGGGCGTGGAGGCTTGAGAACATGCACTGTTCATTTGAGGAGCAGGAATGGTGGTGAACAGGGACACTGGTGACATTGCCCTATCAACCCAGAGGGTCATCCGAGGCTGTAGACTGTGACTCTGTGTGGCCTCCAGGCTTTCGTGGTGGCTTTCTTCCAGCAATGCTCGTGGCCTGGCTGTGAGAGAGGGGAAGGCAGGTGGTCACACTGACCTCGGGTTTCTGGGAAGCTGTGGCAGCTTGATAAGAAGTCTAGGATATTGAGGGGCTAGCAGGAGGGTGCCTCAGGTGGCAAACTTCCCTGCTTCTAGGCTATGTAGAGAATGGACTTGAAAAGAGAAGGAATCAGGGATTTGCGTTTTTTTGTTGTTTTTTTTTTTTTGAGACAGAGCCTCAAGCTGTTACCCTGGATAGAGTGCCATGGCATCACAGCTCACAGCAACCTCCAATTCCTAGGCTCAAGCGAGTCTCCTGCCTCTGCCTCCCAAGTAGCTGGGACCATAGGCACCCGCCTCAACGCCCAGCCATTTTTTTTTCCTGCAAGTTTTGTTTTATTTTATTTTATTTTATTTTTAATAATTTTATTAAATCATAATTGTGTACATTGGTGCAATCATAGGGCAGAATGTGCTTCATATCCGGCCATTTTTTGGTTGCAGCCGTCGTTGTTTGGCGGGCCCGGGCTGGATTCGAACCCTCCAGTTCAGGTGTACGTGGCTGGCGCCTTATCCCGTTGAGCCACAGGCGCCGAGCCCGTATTTTTTTTTTTTTAGAGACAGAGTTGCACTTTATCGCCCTCGGTAGAGTGCCGTGGCATCGCACAGCTCACAGCAACCTCCAACTCCTTGGCTTAGGCGATTCTCTTGCCTCAGCCTCCCGAGTAGCTGGGACCACAGGCGCCCGCCACAACGCCCGGCTATTTTTTGTTTTTACGGTTCAGCCGGGGCCAGGCTTGAACCTCCACCCTCGGTATATGGGGCCGGCGCCCTACTCACTGAGCCACAGGCGCTGATTTGCGTATTCTTAGGGTGGTGAATGACTTCTTTAGGTAGCGAATCTCAGCCTTTACATGTAGATTTTTCCTAGTATTCTTCAGAAAATAATTTTATTTCCTGGTTGTGGGGGTGCTCTATAATAAAGCCGAGTGTCGTCTTTCCTTCCTTCTACAAGTATTTTCTAAGTGCTTATTATAGTGGACACCTTGCTGGCTCTGGTGATAAAGAGATGAACAAAACAAAAGCTCCTCCCTAGAAAGAGCCCGTGGTGCAGTGGAGGAGACAGATGGTGACAGTTTTAGACTGTACAGAGGTAGCAAGAGGAGGGCGTAGCTGACTGCTCAGAAGTGTCAGGGAGGTTTGGTGGAGGAGGGGGAGTCAGGATTTATCAGTAAACTAGAGGGGATGGGACTCTGTGCCCCCCTCTTTGCCGTAAGGGAACACGGCGAGCAAAGATGTGGGGCGATGAGAGAGAACGAGAGCTGTGCCTGGCCGGTAAAGCGGCAGAAGAGGGGTTTGAGGCCTGGCCAGGTCTCGCAGGCCCCTCCTCGCGTGCTGTGCTGAGGAATTTGAGCTCTCTCCTAAGTGATAAGCACGAGTAAGGAATTTTAAACAAGAAAATGACATGGTTATAGATGGACAACAGGAAGAGATGAGGACCTGGGAGGAAACAATAGTGGAATTTGAGAGGAAAGAACAGATCTGAGAACTATTAAGAAGATATGTTCATGAGCCCCTTATAAATGATTGCATAAAGGAATAGAGGGGAGAAAGAGGGAGTGGTGTGAGATGATTCAGAGTTCTGGTGTGGGTGGCTGGGCAGATTATAGCACCATTTACCAGGAGGAAAAAATACAGACCAACAGGTTCAGTTAGAGAGAATGAATTTGGTTTTATGCTTATTTAATCCTGGTCAGACAAGCGGTTATAAAAAAGATTGGAGCTAGGAGAGAGGTCTTAGATATTGATTAGGGAGGTTTGTCAAGTTGCTGGCAGTTGAACAGGGTATAGAAGAGAAGACACAGGCACAATGTATCATGAGCAGCATGAAAAAATAATAAAACTTTGGGGCAGCGCCCATAGCTCAATGGGTAGGGCGCTGACAACATACACCAAGGCTGGCGGGGTTCGAACGCCATCCAGGCCAGCTGGGACAACAATGACAACTGCAAAAACAACAAAAAAATGTCCGGGCATTGTGGTGGACGCCTGTGGTCCCAGCTACTTGGGAGGCTGAGGCAAGAGAATCGCTTAAGCCCAAGAGTTTGAGGTCGCTGTGAGGTGTGACGCCACAGCACTCTACCCACGGCGACAGCATGAAACTGTCTCCAAAAAATAAAATAAATAAATAAAAAGTAAAATTTTGGTTGAGGTTCACCAATACTTTGAATAGAAGGAGGGGAGATGGGAGAAGGAGTGGCCCCAGATAGAGATTTTGAAAGGAAAACTATAGTGTTGTTGAAACCGAAAGAGTCTCAAAAAGGATGGTAAAGTTAATATTGCCCAGTGCTAGTCCAGACGCAGCAGCCCATGCCTATAATCCTAGCACTTGGGGAGGCCAAGGTGGGTGGATTGCTTCAGCTCAGGTGTTCAAGACCAGCTTGAGCAAGAGTGAGACCTTATCTCTACTAAAAATAGAAAATTTAGGCAGGTGGTGTGGTGGGTACCTGTAGTCCCAGCTTCTCTGGAGGCTGAGGCAGGAGGATGGCTTGAATCCAGGAGTTTGATATTGCTGTGAGTTAGGCTGACACCAAGGCATTCTAGCCTGGGGCAACAGAGTAAGACTCTGTCTTAAAAAAAAAAAAAAAAAAAGTGTATTGTCCAATGCTTTAGAATGGTCAAGGACTGAGTGGCCCTAAGTCAATGACATTGCAACAAGCATTTCAGAAAAGAAGCAGAAGAGGTTTAGGAGTGGAGGGAGGGCAGAAAAGATGACTCTTCACAGCAGCCTCACCCCAAAGAGAAAGCAAGGGAAGGGATCAGCTCACAGCAGACAGTGGGTGTAGGGCTGAGGAGGTCAGGCGGGCGTGTGTGTGGGAGTGAGAGAGAGAGAGACAGAGATGGTTTAAGAGACTTGAGCCTATTTGCTGAGGAGAGGAGACCAGTGGAGGGCAGCTCACAGGCATAGCTGAGGGGGGATGATCCACAGAGTTAAGTCTCAGAGGGGCTGGCAGTTCAGATGGCAGGTTAGCCTCAGCAAGGCTCTTCTCTTGACATTGGAAGAAACGAGGCAAAGATAGTGGGAAGGACAGTCATTTTCTAGGCAAAAGGGTGTGAAATTGAGGAAGTGCGTGTCTGATGACTTCAATTTTCTCTGGAGGAGCCAGGTCCACTGTGTGGAGGTTGGGAGGTGTGGGGGTAGGGGAAGGGGGGTTGGGAGCAGGGGAAGGGTGTGGAGCCAATTGCTGTCTGGGGCTGAGACCAGCTGTACTGGGGACAGCCTCATCTGTACTGCGGTGTGACTTGTTTCTCCAGCAGCACTGTAATCTGGCTGTGAGTGCTGGGAGCGTGAGTGATATGATTAATTTGGAATACTGTACTGGGGGTTAGGGAAGAGAAAACAGAAAGGGGTTTTTGAGAGTCAGTTGATGTGCTCCCCCATGAGACCTAGGCCTTGTCAGGAAATAACTAAAACCAGGAGGTAGCTGACGGATCAAGAGGAGAGCCAAGGGGCTGGAAACCTCCATGGAAAGAAACTCTGGTATAGTTGTGTAATGGAGGAAGGAAGCCCGGAGTGTGGGATGCTGCGATCAGAAGGTGGGACCGTGAGGGTTGAAGATGGTGGTGGTGAAGGGGCTTGGGAGCTGACAAGGTCTATGACGGAGTCCTGGGGGCCGAGCAGCTGGGGGGAGGCGGAGGACGCTGGAGTTGAGGAGGCCAAGGCAGTGTCAGGTTAGGTTGTTGGCTGGGCCTTCTTAGGAGCAATGACACTTTCCACAGTGACTGTGAGACTTAAAGGAAGAAGGCTAACATCAAGATCTGAAAGACTGATCTAGAAGCTAATGGTGATGAGAAGGGTCCGATGGTGGAAGGCCAGGCAGTGGTGCTTTAAGATTGCTGCCTGAACGTGGAATGATGACAGTGTCCATGTGGCAATGAGAAGAAAACCTGCCTCCTCCCAGCTCGGTGGTGTGCTGGGCAGGAGACAACACACAGACTCCGAGGGGATAATGCGCAGGGGGGTAACTGACAGAAGGGTTTCTCTCACCCTGTGAAAAAGGGAAGGGGGCTCAGGAGAGCCAGAGGAGGATAGGCCAGGAGTAAAATTAGAAATCCTCTTAGGTTCTCTTCAAAAACAAAAAAAGCTGTGAGTCAGGTAGGCCTACTTATTTTATTTAACTTTATTTATTTATTTTAGGACTATTGTTTTGAGCCCCATTTTAGAAATGAAAAAGAGCCAAAGAACTTGAGTTAGTCACCTGATCCAAGATTCATTCATACCTGGGGCACCAAGAGAGGTGCGCTCCTGGGATAGAGCAGGAGGAAAGGAAGGGAGTTAAACTGGCTTCTCCCCTCTACACCCCACAGGCAACTCGAGCATCCCGCAAAGCCGTCGCCTTTGGCAAGCGCTCACACTCCATGAAGCGGAACCCCAATGCACCTGTCACCAAGGCTGGCTGGCTCTTCAAACAGGTGAAGCCACCTTGCCATGCTGCCCTCTGTAACCACCCCTTCTCCCCATGGCATTGTCGTTCCTCTGCTTGTGGCAATCCATGTATTTTTTTTGGTATGTCCTTCTGTTGCCTCTGTGAAAGAGTCTCTAATCTTATAAAGACTCAGAGAAGTTAGGAAGACTCCCAAAATCACACAGAAATATTAGCGTCAAATTTGGGAATCCAACCAGGTTTTCTGATGGGCAAATTCAAAGACTTTGAAGTGTTCTGGGTCACTAACCCTATCAGAGCCACCCACTGGCTCGGTTTCAGCAGGTCCCACTTGCTACAGTGAGTGTCAGGTGTGGGGTGTCTCCTTCAAGTCTTGGGGCCGACCAGCTCTCCCCAGGTTGACCTTGCCACTATCCCTGCCTGCCCTTCCGCTCACTTATTCTGGCTCATCTCTTGCCCTTTTTATCTTCCCCAGGGAGACACTGAGCTCCAGAATGACAGAACTGGGAGGTCACAGGCAATAATCTAATGTCAGTTCCCGTTATCCGAGGTCTCCTGGGGTTGCTGCCCCACAGTTAGTTGTGGAGCTAGAGCCAGAATGTGCCCGCGATGGGTGTGGTGTTCTTTCCACTGCCTCCCACCTCCTCCCCCAGGCCCAGCTTGCAGTCCCTCATGTCTGTCTCTCCGTGTGTCCTGCAGGCCAGCTCCGGGGTTAAGCAGTGGAACAAACGCTGGTTCGTCTTGTTGGATCGCTGCCTCTTTTACTATAAAGGTGAGCTTACCCCCTGGGCTGGCAGGGACAGTGAGAAGCCAGGACCCACCATCCTTTCTCGTTCTGCCACGTCACGGTGCTCTGCTTTGATGAGCGTTGGCAGGGCCGGTTTTCCCACCGCGATCCCTGGCACCCCTGGTGTGTGACAGTGGATTGGGCAGAGCTCACTCCCTCCCTCATACACTCACCCATTTCATTCAATGATCCCTCTATGTTTCAGGCAGAGTTCCGGGTCCCGGGTGGTGACACAGTGGGTGAGCAAGGTAGTCATATGGACAGTGGAGTCCTGAAGGGGTGGGGGAGAGAGGAAGCAGCCTGAGAGGTCACTAGTGGTTACGAGCAGGTCACCTACTAATCGGAGTTGTGTGTGGATCTTTCTTCTGTCCCACTGGAATGTGTGGTCTGATCCATGAAGGCAGGAATCTTTTTTTTTTATTTTTTGAGACAGAGTCTCATTATATTGCCCTCGGTAGAGAGCTGTAGTGTCACAGCTCACAGCAACCTCAAACTCTTGGGCTTAAGAGATTCTCTTGCCTCAGCCTCCCAAGTAGCTGGGACCACAGGTGCCCTCCACAATCCCCTGCTAGTTGTTGCTGTTGCAATTGTCATTGTTGTTTAGCAGGCCTGGGCTGGGCTCGATCTAACCTGCCAGTCTTGGTGTATGTGGCCGGTGCCCTACTCACTGAGCTACAGGCACCGAGCCAAAGGCAGGAATTTTTGTCAGTTTGGTCCTTGCTGTATTCACAGCACCTAAAACAGGATGCGGCACATAGTAGGTGCTCAATCCTGAATAAATGAATATCTTCCAGCTTCCGCCTTCTCTGACCACCCCAACGTGCACTCCCTCCTCTCTCTCTCAAAAATACAAGAGAAAATAAAAGAGGGCAAAGATCTGAGGACTTTGGTGCAGCAGCCTCTAGGAAGTTATTTTTAAAATCTGTACAGCAACGTTGTGTCGAGGCAGGCTCAGAGGGCACCAGCAAGACTGATGGCAGTAATGGTGACAGCGTCATGCTGATGCGGTGGGAGGAACAGGCATGACGGGTGAGAAGAGAGAGGGTAAAATTATGTTCAGGCAGGAGGGGCTGTTCCTTTACTTTTCATGCCGCAGAATGTCAGACTCCTGATTTCCTCAGGCCTCTTGGGAACGATTCAGTGAATCATTAACTCTGGCAAACAAAAGTTATTCCCAGTGACCTCCCTCCCCCTGCAGCCCTATCGTCCTGGGTGCCTGAATTGTAGCCACCTGAAACTCAAGAAGAAAAATCAGCAAGGGGCTGAGTATAGAGTCCAGTTATAGAGGAAAGCCAAGATTGGGGGAAGAATGTGCCTAGGTCTGGGACTCAGATGCTGAGGCCCCAGGATATAGGATTGCACTGGAACCAGAGTGGGAACGAGACTGGGAGGAAAGCCAGGGGCTCTGCAGAGGAGAGACGTGGGGACTGGCAGTGAGGACAGGACCTCAAAGAACTGAGACTCCAAAGGAGTGAGGGACCAAAATGGGACTATCACTGTCTACTAGGGGAGTTAGTCTCAGGACACCCCCTGCGTGGAGGCTGGACTCTGCCAGGCAGGGGCTCCATCTCTGGAGGGCAAGGGCCTCAGCTTTCCTAAAGACAGCTGTGGGGTCTAGCTGCAAGTCTCCCCTGCTCCTTTGGCTCATCTCTTCCTCTGGGCGCCATGCTGAGGCCTAGGCAGAGAAACTGAACGCAGGCCAAAGTACCCTTGGTCGTGATGAGTAAGAAGAGTAGCGGGGCTCAAGGAGTTTACAACCCCTGCTGAGATTTCTTCTGAATCCTAGCTGAAAGTTTTTCAGAGACCCCAGCCTGGGAAATAAATGACAGTCCCAGAGATGTGGGGAGAGTCTTGCCCTGGTCTCACAGTTGTCCCTCACTGTTCCACAGAGCACCCCGCCCTTCTGGTCTCCTGCGGACAGCTGGGGGCCTGAGAAGCCAATCCAGCAGGCTCCTTTGGAGATCAGGATGAATTATGTAACAGCCACACTCTTAGCCTGATCCCAGGGATGGAGGGGCCAGTGGGCTCCATGCAGAGGTGCGTTTCCCTGTGGAGCCATGGGCCCTAGACAGGATCTGCCCCAGGAGAGGGGAAAGCCTGCTGCCAGTGTCTGGGAGAACCTTGGAAAGAGCTACCCATAGGAACTAGAGAGCGGAAGGTGGGATGGCCTATTCTGCCATCCTATCTTGTGTCACTGCCAGGATGATCTTGTTTAGTGAGGCAAGATGGGACAGTGATCAAGAATGCTATCTTTAGGCTGGCGTGCTGGCTCACACCTGTAATCCAACCACTCTGGAAGGCTGAGGTGGGTGCATCTCCTGAGCTCTGAGACCAGCCCGAGCAAGAGTGAGACTCCATCTCTAAAAAATAGCTGGACATTGTGGTGGGTGCCTGTAGTCTCAGCTACTTGGGAGGCTGAGGCAAGACTTTGAGGTTACTGTGAGCTATGATGGCTGGGCACTTTACCAAGGGTGACAAATGAGACTCTGCCTCACCAAAAAAAAAAAAAGAGAGAGAGAGAGAGAATCTTATCTTTGGGCCAGGGGCAGTGGCTCACACCTAGCACTCTGGGAGGCTGAGGTGGATGGATCACAGGAGCTCAAGAGTTTGAGACCAGTCTGAGCAGGAGTGAGACTCCCATCTCTTCTAAAAATGGAAAAATGAGCCAGGCATTGTGGTGGGCACTTATAGTCCCAGCTACTTGGGAGGCTGAGGAAAGAGAATCGCATGAGCCCAGGAGTTTGAAGTTCTTGCGAGCTATGACGCCATGACACTCTACCCAGGGTAACTGGGAGTGAGGCTCTGTCTCAAAACAAACAAACAAAAAGCCCAAAACTATCTTTGGGGTGGTAGACTTTGGGTTTTAAGACCAGTTTTACCACTTACTGCGTAAGCAACCTTGGACAAATCACTTAGCTACTCTGTGTCTCAACTTCCTTACCTATGAAATGGTGTAGTAATAGCACCTCTTCATGGACTTGTTGGGAGGATTAAATCTATTAAGGCATTTCACTTAGAACAGTGCCTGATGTATGCTACAGCAGTCCCCAACCTTTCTGGCACCAGGGATTGGTTTCATGGGAGACAATTTTTCCACTGACCTGGGGTTAGGGGGATGGTTTCAGGACGATTCGACTGCATTGTATTTATTGTGCATTTGATTTCCATTCTTACTACACTGTAATATATAATGAGATAATTATACAATCTCTATAATACAGACTCAGTGGATGCCCTGGGCTTGTTTTCCTGTAACTAGAGAGTCCCAGCCTTAGCATCGGTGCGTCAGTTCCATGTCAGACCATCAGGCATTAGATCTTCATAAGGAGCGTGCAACCTAGATCCTTCTCATGTGCAGTTTACAGTGGGGTCTTCTCCTGTGGGAAGTGGAGCTCAGGGCGTGATGCTAGTGATGGGGAGCAGCTCTAAATAGAGACGAAGCTACACTTGCTCACTTGTCTGCCTGCCACTCACCTCCTGCTGTGTGGCACAATGCCTAACAGGTCACAGACAAGTATTGGTCTGCAGCCCAGGGATTTGAGGACGGCAGGTAGAGTGAACAGTTCTAAAACATTCGCTGTTATTCACTTGTTTGTGTACTAGAACTTAGCTCCCTGAGGGCAGGCACTACTTCTCTCTTATTTAACTCTATAGTCCCAGGGTCTGGAACAGCTTACATAGGGCTACCACACTCCCCGGCTCCAAGGAGTGAGGGAGGGTGGCCCTGAGTGCCTGTCAAATAGCAGAGAAGCAAAAAATATTTATGGATATTTGTCGTACCGGGACCAATACACTGTTCCCACCCGCCTCACCCCGCTCCGCACACGTCCTCACACACTGCGTGCCTCTCTCTGGACAGATGAGAAGGAGGAAAGCATCCTGGGCAGCATCCCCCTCCTGAGCTTCCGGGTAGCAGCGGTGCAGCCCTCGGACAACATCAGCCGCAAGCACACGTTTAAGGTCAGTGGGCCCTCCTCTCCCAGGCCGCGAGGGGGAAGCAGGCCTGCCCGTCTAGAGTGTATGGGATGGAGGAGGATTAAGAGCTATCTCCCCAGGGAATCCCAAGCAGCGGTGGTGGTGATGGTAGAAAGGAAGAGGAGGATGGGGAGGGGGAGGAAGGAGTAAGCAGTGGTCCCTAGACTCAAGGTAGTCTATCGTAAGGCTGAGGGGAGGCTGTGCTGGGACCCCCTTCTTTTGTCTTTGGGGTCCAGTGGGTAATCCTCCCCAGGGTGGCCCAGCAGAGGTATGCTTCAGTGGGACCACGGCTTTTCCTGGGAGGAAACAGTAATGTCCTAAGCTCTTAGAGCTTTGGCCCAGCAACCTGCCCTGGGGAGCCCCTCTTAGCAGAGGCAGGAGCTATGGCTGGTCAGGTTCTGAGATCTTTTCTGGGAAGGCTTCCTCCTTTCACACCTGGTTCCAGGGAATTGGACCCCTCCCTCCCAGTCAAATTTACTCAAATTTCAACCTTTAGAGGAAATTAGGAGTTGAATTTCATTCTAGTCAAGGGCTGCAAGGCTTATGTAGACAACACTTTGAGAGAACCTGTGCACAGGGAAATGGGACTCACCTGCCCGCTCAATGTCACTCCCTCCGAACCCCTGGGGGACCCACCCAGCAAAGACGCACCGGCAGCTGGTTCATCCTAGGCCAGTGTTTTTCCACATTTAAAAATTCATGACCCATTAAAAACTATAAGAATACCGTATCCTTTTTGTATTCTATGAAGCAAAAATCATAGGTTCCTTTGCATTTTCCAAATACAAAATTATAATATCAAGTATGCATTTTCTTAGCCCAAAGCCCTCCCTCTCCCAACTAAGAATTACTGCCCAAGACCCTTCAAACCCAAGGCTATGGTGTTAGATGATAGGGTCCGCAGGTCACCCCAGATCAGTCTCTGTGTTTCTAGGGCCTCAGTGACTCAGACCTCTTCTATCCTTCAAACTCTGGACACCTGGTCACAGAAAAGAGGGGGGCAGCATGCACAGGTCCTGCTGCGGGGAACAAGGAGGGACTTATTTGGCACATAATTAGTTTCTAGCCTCCCAGGGTCTTGTATGCCAGAGGTGTGAACAGGATGAACAATTAATAAAACTCTGACTCCAGGGAGCCGGTTCTAGCTGGGGAAATAGGAACAGGCTGTTTAACTAACAACATCCCGTCCTGTAATACACAGACGTACACACACACACCTACACACAATCAAACAGCCTGTCTCGCTGCCCCCCCACCGCGCCCCGCACCGCCCCACCAGACCCTGCAGAGACACATACGCTCTCCAGCTCGGAGTTCTGCCAACAGCAGGCATGAGATAAACATCTTGAGTGACTGACACAGCCCCTGCCACAAACCCCAGATACCACCAGCCCGCCCAGTGCCCTTCCCCCAGGAGTGCACTGCCTCTTTAAAACCCGGCTCTGAGCACTGTGCTCAGTGGCCCACAAAAGGTTCTGATTGTGGCTATTTAGTGGCCATTCCCCAGGGAAGGGAGTGGAGCCGAGACAGACAGGAGGCTTGTCCTGCTGTGGCCACCAAGCGGGACTCTTGGATAGCTAATAGTGAGGAGCCAGGACTGTTTTCTTGCCCAGGCTACCACTGAATGCCTTAACCTCTTCCTAACCCTGCCCCTCAGAGGCTCGCTCGGTGGGCTTCGCCCCTCTGGGACAGCTCCCCCAGTCCTCTGGTCCCCTCATATCATTCCAGGCCACTGCCCCTCCCCACTCCCATCAATAGCCCTATCTGTTCCCAGGCCCTCTGCCTTCCCCTGTCACAGCACAGCCTTTGCTCTCTCCTTATTTCCCGTGGCATGTTTTGTCCTCCAGCCTGACTGTGAGCTCTTCAAGCGCAACAGTGTGTCTTTGCCTTCCTTGTGACTGGTGCCCCCAGCGAGTTCTGCACACACACAGGCCACTCGCTGAGTGCTCACTGAATTGATGAATTCATATGCTGCCCTCTCCCACCCACCCCAGGACACACCCACCAGCCCTGCCTGTGTCTCTCTTCTCTACAATAACCCTGTGTTCTCCACCCAGAGTGCGTGCTTGGGCCCCTAGTCTCCCTACCCCTGTGCAGTTTTGCATCCCAGCTGCCTCCCGACAGCTTCACTGGCTGTCTTTCAGCACCTCCCCTACCCTCTCCCACACCCTGAGCTCTGCCCGCACGCTGGCTGCTCTGCTGGAGGGTGGGGACCTGTAAGCAGGAGCCAGAAGAAGCAGACCCACCCCTGCCTCTCTCTGGGTGATGGCTCCTGTTGGAAAGAAATTGAGGGCTAGGGATACATACATGTGAAGAGGGATCTGTTGCAATTAAGGGGGTTTCATGGTAAGGCTGGGCCAGGAAAACATTTAGAAGGTATGGGTTTTTTGCTGCTTAGGAGAGCCCTGAGGCTTGCAGAGAAGCCCTGTCTTCTCCCAACCTCCAGAGACCCACTCAAGGGGTCAGAGGCTAGAGTGAGGCTCACATCTGAGATGCTTGATCACCACTAGCTCTCCCCTTGAGGGAGATAAACCAGGCTACCTGATTTTCACCAGATATTGAGATCTTACCTGAGGAGTATGCTAAGGTTCCAGAAAATCTAGTCCTGTGGCCTTTTCCCTGAGTTTCACCAGGCAGACCCTCCCCCATTAAATACATGCAGCAATTAAGGCCAGAGCAAGAAAGCAACCTGTCTGCTGTCACAGAGCTGGTCAGGAGCAGAGCCTGGGTCAGCACTGGGATTCCCTGGCTTACTCTACACCACCAGCCCAGATTTCCATCGTACAAGCTCTCTACTCCTCACCCCTTGGTAGGCTGAACTGGGTATTGCTGGGTGCCAACATTCACAGGGGTGACACTGAGTAGAAGGGGACAGTCCGAATATCCCTCCTTCCCTGTGCTCCTCAATGTTTCCTGCCACGTCATCTTCTGTCTCTCCCTCTGGTGTTTGGCTGAACTGTTCTCTGCTTCTCCTCCTTCTGACCACGTGAGGACCCTTCCTCTGGACAGGAGCTCTCTTCTGGGTTCCGCCCGCTGTGCCTGCTCCAGCCGCCAACTAGGTAGTGTGTCCTGTCTATGTGGCAGTGCATGCACTTGGTGCCACGGGTGGGGCGTGGCTGTTTCTCACACAGAAGAGACAGTGCTAGCTTCTCAGTGGTGAAGCTGGGGCTGAGATTGGCATGTTCCTGGGGGGGGGTCGTCTCCCCAAGACACGGTTAATTGCCTTTCAAATCAGACATGGAATTTGATGGGAAGGTGGGTGAGGTAATTGTCCCTCTTGCTTATATTCACCTCAGGTGGGAGGCTTGTCTGACTATGTTGGGTGGCCTAATGGCATCCAGAGAGCTAGCCAAGGCAGATATCTGGATACCAGCTGGAGAGTACTTGGGATAGCTGTGGGCTACCGCCCTGACTTTGCTCCTGAGCTCTTGTGGGAAAAACAGCTGCAAGTGCGAGGAATGGCCCAACTGACTGCCCACTCTGTGGGTATTGGTGTCCTCTCCCAACAGGTGACTGTGTGCTGGGTGGATGAGGCCGAGGCCAGTTCCACGCACTGCCTCTCCCCACAGGCAGAGCATGCTGGCGTCCGTACCTACTTCTTCAGTGCTGAGAGTCCAGAGGAGCAGGAGGCCTGGATCCAGGCCATGGGGGAGGCTGCCCGTGTACAGATCCCTCCAGCCCAGAAGTCAGCACCCCAAGCTGTGCATCACGGGTGAGTGGCAGGATCCTGTCCTTTAGGGTGTGGGGAGGAGAAAGAGGTGGATTGAAGAAGTGTCCACTCCACACCATTGCTGGGCCAGCGTACTGGCTCGAACGCCTGTAGAGCGTGTCTCCTTGTATCTGAGCAGGAGGCTAAGTGACGCTGGAGCTGAAGTCTCTCTTCCCCTACCAGCCCCTCCTCTTTAATCTGAGCTGGGGGGAGCCAAGAGAGAAAATGGGGAGCTTCCATTGGGGGTCAGAGATCAGGGTCATTTGCTCATTTTTCTTGGCTGTGTGAACTAAGTACACAATCTTTGGGAAAAAAGTAGACTCAGGTTTGAATCACAACTTGGCTACTTGGTCATAGCGTGACCTCGGTGTAAGGAAGGGACTTAGGCTCTCTGAACCTCAGATTTCTCTGCTCAAAGCCAGGAACTATAATCCTACCTCCTAGAACTATCGTGAGGACTACATATAGTGCACATGAAACGCTTGCCATGTAGTCGATGCTCAACATATGGCCACTTCCATCGCCTGTCATCACCCATGGGGCTCAGCGTCTGTCTTTCCTATAACCGGGTATTAAGTCTGGGTTTAGGTGTTACCAGGGATCCAGAAGAAGGGGGGTTTACAGTGTAGACTCCAAGTCTATTCACATGTCTTAGAAATGTTTACCAAGCGATGTTTCAACAAGGACACTTGAATATGTTGAATTTGGGAAGCTGTAAGGAGAAAATTGTCTTAAGTTTCATTTCAACCAAGCGGTGTACTTCCAGAAGTTCATTCATCCATTTCACAGATTCTTACTGTGAAATGGATGGAAATTGAAATGTGTAAGGTACTGTACTGGGTGCTAGGAATACAAGGGTGGAAAGCCTGACATGTGCCTTCCTTTGTGGAGCCTATACTCTAATGGAAAATCAGTCCTGGAAGAAACATGTTTTGGAGATGGGAACTGCTGTGTTTATAAGCCTGTGAATTTGGAGGCAGCAACTTCTGCCCCTGGTCCTTGCTATGTTTTATCTCACAGCAGTCCTGGGAGAGGTAGTAGCATTATATCATTCTGCCAATGAGGAGCTAAAGATTCATGGAAGTTAAATAACAAGTAACTTTCTACAGGAGAGACAGCTGACTTAGAACAAGCTTTTGTCCCTGGGTCATTGAGGGTGGTTACCATTGTGAAATCTCAGTAGAATACAAGCTGGGGCTGGGGGACTGGGGAGCTGGATCAGGGACAGAGTATGGAGGAAACCAAGACCAGTTGAGGTTAGTCTTGGCTGTAGCTTGAAGGTGGGGCTCAAAGCTCAAAGCAGGCTGGCAGACCGAGTGGAGAATGACCTGCAGAGAAGACCCAGGGGGCAGAAGGGCACGCAGGCCTAGGTGGTGCGGGTGGGGTGGGTTATGTTGTATAATTACCCAGGCTGGAACAAGAATATACGGCAGTGGGACTTACAAAGCAGAATCGGAATTCCGAGAATCCTGGTTCTGTCATACCTTCCTGCCTATCCTTCCCCTGCTACCCTTGCTCACCTCGATGCTGGAGTGACTTACAACATCTCCCTTGGCACCCTGCAGCCATGAGAAGCCAGATTCAGAGAATATCCCACCCAGCAAACACCACCACCAGGCACCTCACAACAGCCTCCCCAAGCCTGAGCCAGAGGCCAAGACTCGAGGGGAGGGGGATGGCCGAGGCTGTGAAAAGGCAGAGAGGAGGCCCGAGAGGCCTGAAGTCAAGAAAGAGCCACTGGTGAAAGCCAACGGCATCCTAGCTGGACCGGAACCAGCCTCAGAGCCGGGCAGCCCTTACCCCGAGGGCCCAAGGGTCCCAGGGGGTGGGGAGCAGCCTGCCCAGCCCAATGGCTGGCAGTACAGCTCCCCAAGCCGGCCGGGGAGCACAGCTTTCCCACCTCAAGACGGAGAGAGTGGGGGACATCGGCAGAGCTTCCCGCCACGTGCCAACCCTGACAAAATTGCCCAGCGCAAGAGCTCCATGAACCAGCTTCAACAGTGGGTGAACCTGCGCCGGGGGGTGCCCCCACCTGAAGACCTTCGGAGGTGAGGCCTGGTGGGGCCAAGGGTGGGGCTGGGGTGTTCGGAATGTTCTGGTAGCCTGAGAGGCATCCCCTCCTGGAAACCTTCTGGAAGCCAGGCTGAGTTGAGAAACCAAGCTGTGATTCCCAGCCTGCCCAAATCCTCTCCTGCCCCATGGTGCTGTATTCAGAGTTTAGCTGCTGCCCCATTGTTGCCTTCTCTGTTTACTTCCTACAGAAGAGGGGACGGTGTGCCCAGGGCCCTCCACAGGGTGCTGGGTAGCCCAAGAAACAGCAGCTTAGGGCAGGGGCCTTGACGTTTTTATAGTCAGATAGATGTCTGACTATACTACTGACCCCCCACAAAATTCTTTACTCCAACATTTCTACCAACATGAGACTCAGTAACCACCAAGTCAACTCACTCCATTTTTGAACAGCTTTAATTGTTTGAAAGCTGTCTTTACATGAAGTTAGAGAAACAAAAGAAAACAAAGCAGTTCATTGGTCTTTTCTTTTTTTTTTTGAGTTAAAGTCTCACTTTATGGCCCTCAGTAGAGTGCTGTGGCATCACAGCTCACAGCAACCTCCAACTTTTGGACTTAGGATTCTCTTGCCTCAGCCTCCTGAGTAGGTGGAACTATAGGCGCCCTCCACAATGCCCAGCTATTTTTTTTTGTAGAGACAGAGTATCACTTTATTGCCCTTGGTAGAGTGCCGTGGCATCACATAGCTCACAGCAACCTCCAACTCCTGGGCTTAGGCGAATCTCTTGCCTCAGCCTCCCGAGTAGCTGGGACTGCAGGCGCCTGCCACAATGCCCAGCTATTTTTTTGTTTTACAGTTCAGCCTGAGGCTGGGTTTGAACCCGCCACCTTCGGTATATGGGGCTGGCGCCCTACTCGATGAGCCACAGGCCCCGCCAATGCCCAGCTATTTTTTGTTGCAGTTGTCAATGCTGTTTTAGCTGGCCAGAGCCATGTTCAAACCCGCCACCCTCAGTACATGGGGCCGGCACCCTACCCACTGAGCCACAGTCACTGCCCGATTGGTCTTTTCTTTGACCAGATTATTCCTTTATCTAATGACTGGCTTTCAAATATTTGAAGACATTTATTGGGCCTGATAGTGTTCATCAGGGTGAGTGGGGCCTCTGTCTCCTTCCCTGGGGACGTGGGCATAGGGAAGGCGTGGGGCCTGGGAGGAACCTGCCCTCTAGTGGCCCCTGGGCACTTACTGGCTGGCTTACTGCTGGTGGTCTAGCACGGGTAGTGGACATCTGGCCTGCTCTAGAGATACAGCCTCACTTGGAATGAGTCCTAGGAACCGTCTGCTTCTTTCCTTGACAAGATCAGACAGTTGGGGAGCTGCCTTTTCATGTCCCCTGTGCTGCGCACCTTCAGGACCCTGGTAGACTCTCTTTAATTTGCCTCCTTTGGAAAGGATGTGATAACTGTCACAATGAGATAGAAATGGCTAATAAGGATTAAAGTTTCTTTCCAGGGGCATTTCTTTTCCTTTCTTTTCTTTTCTTTTTTTTTTTTGAGACAGAGTCTCACTATGATGCCCTCCGTAGAGTGCTATGGCGTTACAGCTCACAGCAACCCCCGGCTCCTGGGCTTAAGCCATTCTTTTGCCTCAGCCTCCCAAGGAGCTGGGACTACAGGCGACCGCCACAATGCCCAACTATTTTGTGTTGCAGTTGTCATTGTTGTTTAGCTGACCTGGGCTGGGCTCAAACCCACCAGCTGCAGTGCATGTGGCTGCTGCTGTAACCACTGTGCTACAGGCGTCAAGCCTCTAGGGGCATTTCATTAAAAAAAAAACAAAACAGAGATCAAAGCTTTGAATGGTGTAATTTCTGGCCTCAGGGAGCTGGTGGAGTAAGGGGGCTTTGAGGACGGGTCTTTCCCTTACCTCTGCCTGGTGCACCCATCAAGCACCCTGCTGTAGGTCGGAGGACCCAGAGGTGGGGCTGGGGCACAGGTGGGTTGGTGGAGGGGTGCTTGTTTTGTCTGCCTTCCTTTACAATGCCCTCTCTCTCTCAGTCCCTCTAGGTTCCACCCCGTGTCCCGCAGGGTCCCTGAGTATTACGGCCCCTACTCCTCCCAATACCCTGACGATTACCAGTACTACCCACCAGGGGTGCGGCCGGACAGCATCTGCTCCATGCCCGCCTATGATCGGATTAGCCCACCCTGGGCCCTGGAGGACAAGCGCCATGCCTTCCGTAACGGGGGCAGCCCTGCCTACCAGCTGCGCGAGTGGAAGGAGTCCACCAGCTATGGGCGGCAGGATGGCACCGTCTGGATTCCCAGCCCCTCCCGGCAGCCAGTCTATTATGATGAGCTGGATGCTGCCTCTAGCTCCCTGCGCCGCCTGTCCCTGCAGCCCCGGTCTCACTCTGTGCCCCGCTCACCCAGCCAGGGCTCCTACAGCCGTGCCCGCATTTACTCCCCTGTCCGCTCACCCAGTGCTCGTTTTGAACGCCTGCCACCTCGCAGCGAAGACATCTATGCTGACCCTGCTGCCTATGTGATGAGGCGATCCATCAGCTCCCCCAAGGTAAGCCACCAGCCTGCCCTTCCTTCCCTACCCCTGAGACTCCCAGAAGCTTAAGACCATCTGCTGAGAAAAGGCAGAGATCTGAGGGCATCTGGGACACAGGGCCTCCTGGGACACGGGACCACTGGGCTATGTGTCCACAGGACCAGCGATGCTGCCTGGGGAGCCACTGGTCTGCAACTTTGTCCCTAGGAGAGCTGCTTTGGGGGATTTCTTTGCAAAAGCTCTGGGCTCTAGCATGGGTGGGGGACATCTGGCCTGCTCTGGGATATAGCCTCACTTGGGATGAGTCTTAGGAACTTTCTGCTTCTGTCCCGGACAAGATCAGACAGGGCTCTCTGTGCCCTGCCCCAGGTTATGCCAAGAACCATGTGGTCTTATTAAAGAGGGAAGAGAGGGTTCTGTCTTAGCAAATCTTGAGGACCAGGTAGATTATCATCAGGGGGGTGCTCTGTCCATTTGGTTTAGCATCTGCTCTGGGACAAACACAAACACCCCTAACCTTAAGTTTCAACTGGTGGGGAAGTCTGTGTCCCAGCCAGACCCCTCACCTCTGCGATCCCTTTCTCTTCCAGTATGATTACCTGGGAGACAGGCGGCCAGTCCCTGCAGGACTGTTCCCCTACAACTACCCACCATCCCCCACGGTCCACGATAAGATGGTACGTCCTCTCCTGCCCTACACCCACCTCAGGACCTCCCCTCTCTGTCTGCACCCAGAGTGGAGTGAAACTGGGGCAGACTCCAGAGATGCTCTATGCCCAGTACCTGGCCCATCTGGTTCTGGGAAGTCTCTGGATATCTCCTCCCTCACGGCCAGCACCATAGCTCAAATACCAAGTTTGGTGCCAGTGGCCCTTCTCCTCTGTGACACTGGTCCGAGGAGCGTGGATGAGACCTGGGCACATGTAATACCCCAGTCCTCTTACCCTCAGCACAGCTCTCTTCTCCGGCATGCAGAAGAGGGGGCCTGGGCAGGGGATGTAGGTTATGGACTGGGAAGCTTAGCGCTCCCCACAGCAGGCAAGACCTTTTACATTTACTTTCTGTAAGTGTATTTGTTTCAAGTTTGTCCTTTGCCTGGAATGCTATCTTTAGGGAAAGAAAGAAGTAGTGTCATTGAGGAAGAGATTTTCCATATGGCATCTCCTTTTTTTACCCCCTTTCTTCTCAGTGTCTCTCCCTGGAATTTGTTCTCCTGAGAATTTTTGCAACCACTTGGAGAACTATATGCAGATGCTGCCCTTGGGTGGGTAGGGGAAAACTACTGAGACCAACAGATGGACTCCTTGTCCCCAAAAGCCTGCGGCTAACCCTTCTCCATGATAGCACCAGGAGGCCGGAGGAGGCCTGGCAGGCCTGGAGGCTGCTGCTCCTTTCTCTGTCTGATTCTCACTCTGCCACTGTTCAGACTCTGTAGCCTTGACCCACAGCAAACGCACCCATCCAGTGACAACCCATTTTCCCAGAAAACTCAGAAATAGCTGCTAAGAAGTGCTGCCTAAATTGCCCTGGCAGTGCTCACCTCTCCCAGGGAGGCCAAGACAGACCTAGGACAGCTGGGGTTGGGCCTGTAGTACGTCCCTCCTGTCCCTGGGAGGGTCTGGTAGAGAACTAATTTGCCTACCAGCACCCTCCTTCCCCAGAACTCTTCAAGGGCAGAGAGAGACCTCTCCTTGTCCAGCTAACTCTTAACTGCTTTGCTTCTTTTTTATTGTTTTCTTTTGTGTGTTCCTGTTTGTTTGTGTTGCTGTTTGGCCTCTGGGCCTCGGGCTCCGGGTAGGATGAACTTTTAGATCTTCAGTTGCAAAGAAACCTAGAGTATTTGGATCAGCAGGTAGGCAGAGCTGGTGCCCCCACCATCCCACTGCCCTCCCTCACGTCTCCCCACTGCTCCCCACCTCCTCATCTCCAGCCATTTGACAACCTTTGTTGGTGCAACCCGGACACAACAAAGTGGCTTATGTTTTGGTTTGCTCCCTCACCTCCTTTCTCTTCAAAGCCCTTTAGGGCAGCTGGGAGTTTCCTGGGGAAAGAAGCATAATAAATGAGAACATGAATAATTAATGCCACCTCTTATTATTTCTCCAGTGTTCAGCCCTGATGGAACTGCCCTCAGGGGGCAAGTGGGCATTTGCATTTTTTCCTGGAAGAGGCGGGAGCTCCCGGCTTGGGCCCCAGATGCCAGGGATTTAGTTCAGCCTGAATCTAAGAAGGTAGCACAGCGTGTTCCACAGGTGGCTGTTAAACTCCATAATTTGTAGATAGAGGCCTATTGACACTCCTAGGATGATTTTAAAAATAATATCGATTCAATATATTTGTTATTTCTTCCATGAAGCCTGTTTGCACACACAGTTCATGCTTTCCTGAGAATTCAGAGCAGTAGATAGAGGAAGTAGGATGTCATATTGACCCAATTTTGCAGGTGAACAGGCTGAAGAGGCAATGAGCATTCCCATGTGGTGGGCACTGGGCTGCCTGGGCTTCACGGCCTTTCTCCATGGCTCCCTTGCCTTGTAGACTCAGGGAGCTGTGATATTCACTGAGTTTAGATACTCATTAGGGGTCAATCTGATGGGCAAATGCCCAGCAAATGTAGATGAGCACATACTCTTATGTTCAGTTCTGTGCTACAAACCACAGGGGACCTGGAAGTACACTGCATTGTCCTGTGGAGGCATCCTGGGATGATGGAAAAGATCATAACAATAATAGTAATAATAAGGCTTGGCGCCTGTACCTTAACTGGCTAAGGCGCCAGCCACATACACCAGAGCTGGCAGGTTCTAATCCAGCCTGGGTCTACCAAACAACAATGACAACTGCAACCAAAAAATAGCCAGGCATTGTGGTGCGCACCTGTAGTCCCAGCTACTTGGGAGACTGAAGCAAGAAAATCGCTTAAGCCCAGGAGTTGGAGGTTGCTGTGAGCTGTGATGCTACGGCACTCTACCCAGGGCGATAGCTTGAGGCTGTGTCTCAATAATAATAATAATATAATAATAATAGTAGTAATAACTAATGGCAGTGACTACCATAATTGGGTGCTTCCTCCATGCCCTATACTGTTCTATGTACTTTACAGATCCCCGAGTCATTTAATCTTTATAACAGCCCTACAAGATGGATACTGTTATTATCTTCCTTTTACTGCTGAGGGAAACTAAAAAGCACAGAGGGCTAAATAACATACCGAAGACACACAGCAGTGAACAGAAGAGCTTGGAATGTGACTCTGAGTTTTTGATTCCATTTACAGCTGAGGAAGCATCTGTAATGTGACAAAGCTGTGGTCAAACCTTATCAGGATGATTTCACATTTTTAAAGTTGCAGGAAAAAAACCATAATCTTGACTTCAGAGCCTATACCTGCAAACCACATGACCCATCTCCTTGGGCCTCAATGTCCCAAAGAGATCATCCTCATGGAAGCATATCTACAGTGTAGTCAGCAGGGGTGGCACCCAGCCCTCGAGGACCTTGCATTCCAATTCCAGAAGCAGCTGGTTGTGTCCACACCACAAACATTCTGGTCCATGTGGATACAAGTCCCAGGTTGCCAACTCAAATCAAGGCTGGGAAGCACAGGGTCCTTTCAGTGAGAAACAAAGTGGGCTGTGCCTTGGAAGGGGGAGAAGCAGGGCTCAATGTCCTCCTGCCTCCTGGCTCCTGGCCCGTGTGATTAACTTTCTACTCCATCCATAATGTCTGGCTGGCTAAGCAATCGGTGTGGACAGCAGGGCCCCTTCCTGGGGGGCTTCTGTTCTCTTAGAGGGGCTGGGATGTTAGGGGCTGGGGGCCTTGAGAAATAACCTTCCAGAGGACCTCTCCTAGAGAAAGGGTAAATTCTTAGGCAATATTATATTGATGAGAAGAGTCTAGAACATAGACACTGCCACTCTAGTTCCACCTCTGCTATTTGTCGGGTTTTTATTTTAATTTAGAAATGTCACTAGTCTCTCTGGGTCTTTGTTTTCTCAATCACAAAATGAGCATTATCGAACCTGCCCTTTCTGCCTCAGATTTATCGAGAGGATCAAATGGGAAGGTATGTGAGAACTCTTTGTTAGGCATAGACGAGGAGTGGTGATCACTGGTATTATCCAAAAGTCAAAAATATCAACTGAGCACCACTTATTATGTATTAGGCACTGGATTAGGTGCTCTCAAACAAAATACCTCTAACATTTTGGAGAGACAGAGGTAGCCTAGTGTTAGGCCCACATGGGCTGAAAGAGCCCCAGAGCCACAGTACAGGTGGGAGGAGGCCAGGATGAGAACATTCCTGCTCCCTTCCTTTATTGCTTTAATCTACTCATTAGGAAGGAAGGAGGTCAGTGGGTGCCTAGGAAGAGCCTGGGCCTTCCGTTCCCTCTCGAAGCCTGATGTGCTGATATAGATACGCCTTGTCCCGTGTACACTCACACACACACACATTCACAGTCCATGTGCATATCACACACACACCATACGTGCATAGCCCATTCAAATTGAACATAGTCTCTACACACATAAATACACATGCACACTCTGTGAAGATGGGGATAGACTTGAGTTTGGATCCTTACAGAAAAATGTTGTTGATGTCCTGTGGATTTTTAACTCTCACAAAGACTCAGCCTCATATTACAAGTGCTCTTCTGGGGCTGGATGTGGTGGCTCACACCCATAATCCCAGCACTCTGGGAGGCTGAGGCAGGCAGATTGCTTGAGCTCAGGAGTTCAAGAACAGCCTGAGCAAAAGCATGACCCCATCTCTACTAAAAATAGATAAACTAGCCGGGTGTTGTGGCAGAGATCTATAGTCCCAGCTACTTGGGAGGCTGAGACAAGAATATTGCTCAAGCCCTAAGAGTTTGAGGTTTCTGTGAGCTACGATGCCAGGGCACTCAAGCCAGGGTGACGGAGTGAGACTCTGTCTCAAAAAACAAACAAAAGACCCCAAACAAGTGCTCTTTTGAAAGCCTTTTAAATCATACTTTATATTCATATTTAATAGAAAGAAAATTTAACTGAGATCGAAAAATCAGATCCTAGCAAAGCCTTTTAAAATGCTGAAGACCCTCCAAATAGGATAGTGAGTACCCTTGCCCTATCTATGGCACGCTGAAGAAAGGCTGCATTTGGGCTGTTGCCTAAAAGGGGTAAGAGGAAGAGAAGACAGCGTGGGTGTGACTGAGATTGGGGAGACAATGGAAAAAACATAGGGAACCCACTCAAGTGTGACCCCAGAAAATCTTCCCTAATGTGGCTCTAATGTATCGTCCCTTCCCTCATTCACTATCCCTCCCAAAAAGCTTTTCCTGCACAACTCCCTCTGTCTTCTGCAGCCTTCCCCTGTAGAGCAATGGAGTTAAAGGGACACGGCCAAAGACATTCCCTGATTATCACCACTTTTTAATCCTCACATTGGAACCAGTGGGGGAAATGATGGCATTTCTGCCCTGTCCCTCATAAACCCTTTCTCTTCTTTCTCCTCCTCTTTATCCCAGCCTCCCTCCCTATACTTCTCTTTTATTTGGCAAATAGTCTTTCCACCTCCAGTGTTCCTAATGATCTTTGAAATATAATGTTTTGGAGAACAGTGTTCCCATACCCGGTGTCCCTTTAACGTGGTCCGCTTGTTTTGGCCTCCTTATTTGCTCCCTAGTGTCATCCAAGATCATCATGGATGCTGCCAGCCCAGCTCTGGAAACCGTGCTTAGCAGGCCTTTCTACACTAGAGCCGAGGGGTGGGCAGGAGTCGGGGAGAGGGACTGCTGCCTGTTTATTTGTGAAGACCCATCCAGAGAGCAGGTCCCAGATTTTCCTTTTTAGTTGTTTTGTTTAGTTCAAATTTTGAGAGACAGTCTTTCCAATTGCCTATAATGTTTTTGTCCAAAGTAGTGTGAGAAATGGTATCAGGGCAAGGAGATGACAGCTGTGGCCAGTGTGGATAGGAGCCATAACAGTCAGGTGTCCTGGGCAAGAGTCACTAGGCTGGGCCTCTTCAGTGCCACCAGTAAGGACCCAGTGACCTTCTTGGGTCCTTCTGTGGCTTTTCCCCAAGGCAGCTTCAGTGCTGATCCTAAAAACAGGTCACTAGGGGTGAGTAATGGGTGAGGTCATGCAGAGGGTGCTGGAGGCCCTGAAAGGAGATGCCCACCCATGTTTCCTGGAAAATAAGCACAGGTGGGTATTAGGGAGATATGTCCAGATGGGTCTGAGTGTGAATCGTCCGTTCCTTCCTCTGCTGCAGATGAGTGAGAGCGAGACTCTCATCAGTATGGTGAATCGCATGGTGGAAAACTCCTCCCCCAGGGCCCAACTCTTCATGCAAGTAAGACCTCTGCCTGGCAGCATGGTCCCCGCCAATGCCATTTCAGCTGCTTGTGCATGGTTGAGTCGCCCCATCTGGGATGAGGCTCACTCCGCCCAACCCGCTCATCTGCCAGGCCTCATCTTCCCTGGAGACAGACTCAGCTTGGTCTCCTCCCTTAATTCCTCTATGTCACCTCCATTCTTCACATTCATGGGTAAATCCAAGGCCCATTTTCCAAACCATTGAGAAGGCCAGCACCGACATCTCATGCCATGCTGGGATCGCAAATCTGCTTTGGAATGTGCAGGACTTGTGTTCCATATTTGCTGTCTTTTTTAGACATCATGGGGGTTAAGGGCATGAGGGGTGTAACACGGAACCATCCGATGCCACAGGTGTGTAGAACGTGCAGTGGTCACAAGATGCGTCATCCAGACTGAGCAACATTTGCTGGACCCAGAGATACTTCCGAATTCATGCCAATCCTGGTTTAGGCACAAGCCCTGTGACAGGTGTTCAGTCTGCTAGGGCAATAGTTCTTAAATGTTTCCATGGCTCTTGGCTACCGTGCTCCCATGTCTTGTCCCCACAGACAGCCATAGGGTTCACTGATGTCATGGTGGTTACCAATAAGTCATCAGGAGCTACACACCCTCACAGGGTCTACTCAGCAGCAGATCCTGGAGCTGATAGCAGAGGGATTACAGAGCACGGCTTGCCCAGGATAGTTGGGATGGAGTATCGTCTGGCCATCACAGGCTTCCTAGCCAGGGGACAGAAAATTAGCTCAGAAAATTGGCTCCCCTGGAACAGAAGCCATCAGAGGACCACTGTCTCTGACAGGAGCAGAGCAGGGGCTGACATCAGCTTCCCACCCCCACACGGCCTTATCCTGCCCCTGTGGTAACCAGCCTTTGTTCCTGCAGGGCCCTCCATACCCAGAAGTATTCCGGGACAGCCTCCACACCTACAAGCTAAACGAGCAGGACACAGATGTAAGAGCAGCGCTCCCTGCCCCCTCTGTCCACCTGGCCTCCTCTTGCTGTCCTCATCCTCCCCTTCTCTGGGAGGGGCTTTCCCTCATCCCTCTTTCTGTCCTCTCGGGGTCTTCATGCCTTTGATTCACATCTCCTCTCAGCACAAAGACAACATTCTGCCTGCCCCTCCTCGCCCTCCCCCCTTTCTCCATCTTACCACCCACTCACCCTTTCCTCCCACACTGGCTATATGTGTTTTTCCACCGAGCTCACAGTCCTCTTGTCTACAGCAGTGAGATCTTCTCGTAACAGGAATACAGACTTTGCTAGGAGATAGATCAGCAGTCCACTCTGTGCCCATCACGGCTTTAGTCCCCACAGGGCCGCAGGGCCACGGGCAGCAGTATGTGGCAGCATGTGGTCATACCCTGAATGGGACTCAGGGGTATGGGGAAATGATGCAGTGTGGGCAGGTGGGTCAGGGACAAACATGTGAGCTGGCCCTGAAGTAAAAAGGGCCAGAGGGCAAGATTTGGCTTAGTAGAAAGGTGCAAAGCAGGTATTTGAGGACTGGCAAGAGTGGAGGTGTAGACAAGGAAAGCGAAATGCTTTCCAAAAGAGTCTGGCTAACCTGCCTCCTCTCCACCACCACTGGCCTAGCTACGGTAGAGGATAGGCCCCAGCAGGGCTGGGGGAGGTTCCCTCCCTACAGGACTGGACCTCAGAAAAACCCCAGCCAGGGTCAGCCACCCTGAGACCTTGGAGGGAGGGAGGAAGGAAGAACAGGGTCTGGGGCTGAGGAAGAAAGGTGGGGTCCCATGGGGCTGAGGGCCCAGCTTACATTGCTCTTTGCTTTCTGGGACCACTCATTCCCATGCCCTGCCTGCCTCTCCCATCTAGCCTAGGAAGTGAGACCGTGTTTTCTCTTCAGCCCTTTGTGAGATGCAGCCCTCAGGAGGACGGGGGTGCAGGAGATTAACACTGGGCTCTCAGCCCTGCCCATCCCAGCTACTTCCTCAGGGAATAAGCACGTCTGCTCTCCCAAGATGGAGACCCATCTTTCTATCCCTGTGAGCGGTCAAGGTCCAGGGTTCCTCAGTAGGGAAGAGGAGGTCGTACCCAAAGGCCAGGCCTGCCAACCCAGTTCCCAGGTCCCCATCAAGCTGTGCCCTTCATCCCCTTCTTTGTCCCTCTCCCAGAAACTGCTGGGCAAGTTGTGTGAGCAGAACAAGGTGGTGAGGGAGCAGGAACGACTTGTGCAGCAGCTCCGAGCTGAGAAGGTGAGACCCTGGGGGTGGCCTTAAACTGTGGGGGATGGGCAAGAGCGTGACTAGCTTAGAGAAGGTCATGGGCTGCTATCTCCATCCTAAGCTGTCAGAGCTTTGTCCTTCCTTAAGTTTATGTCCCACCCTTAAACAGAACTGCTGACAGTTTTCCAGGGACCATAGCTGAGGTGAGGACAGTGTCTGCCTAGCTGCCTTTTCAATCTCTAAAGGCTCAGGCCCCTGCTTAACACATCCCAGAAAGGAGCTACCAGGGCTGCTCATGTCCATCATCCCTGCCTTCCTGCAGGAAAGCCTGGAAAGTGCCCTGATGGGGACCCACCAGGAGTTGGAGATGTTCGGAAGCCAGCCCGCCTATCCCGAGAAGCTACTGCACAAAAAGGAATCACTGCAGAAGCAGCTCATCAACATCCGCGTGGAGCTGTCTCAAGCGACCACGGTAACCCAGGGGCACAGGGGTCTGTGCTGACTGCCGCTCAGCACAGGGCAGGAGCACTGCCCGGGTTGTGCTGCCCTAGTCCAGATTCTCCTGGGAGGGGCAGGGCAGGGCAGGGCAGGGCATAAATAAAGACCTTGGCAGGGTCTTAAATAAAGGCAGGGCATAAATAAAGACCTTGGCACTGCCTTGCAGACAGACAGCAAGTACACCAACCTGCACAACCCATGGCGTTTCCACCGAGGAGATGAACTTCTTTCCCACTATACCTGTACCAGAGCGTGAAGTTACAGGGTTCCTAATTCCTTGGCTGCTCTAACTCCTTTCCTGCCCACTTTGGTTGTCTCCCTTGGAGAAGCAGGGTGCCGGCACAAATGCTGCCGCCCATATCACTTCCCAATGGGTATAGCCAGACCCTCCAGCATAGACTGCTTGGAGAATGGCTCCGAGCAGCAGCCAAAGCCCTAGTAAAACAAGGCCCGGGAAGAAGGATGGTCTTAACCTGCAGAGAACAAACCTCCTCCTTCAGGCTTTTCCTCTTTGCCTTCCACTTTTATCCCCCAGCCTGGGGATGACAGGCGGGTATAACAGTGAAATTATCCCCTTTGGATTTCAGTTTTCTCTTAATTTCTGTTTGCAGTGGGATGGGCTGTTGCATCTCTTGTACGGCTAGTGTTTGGCTGTCATCAGAATGTCTCAGCCTGGTGTCCCTCTCCTTCAGTCCCTCTGTGCCCTCCTCCCCAGACCTCCAGACCTCAGGTACCCTGGTCCCAGGCCCCACTGTAGGATAAGGAGGAATGTTTGGTGAGGACAGCTTTTCAGTAAATGCCACCCCTTCCCCTTTCAGGCCCTGACGAACAGCACCATAGAATATGAGAACCTTGAGTCTGAGGTCTCTGCCCTGCATGACGACCTCTGGGAGCAGCTCAATCTGGACATCCAGGTGAGGAAGGGCCCCCAGCAGGCAGGACTTGGGGTGTGCTGTGTGCCTTCCCTTTTCCCTTCAGACAAATGAAAGTGGCTTCCTTTCTCACTTTAGCAACTGCAGGGATTTAAGACAAAGAGTTGTCCTGAGACAAAAGAAAAGGTTCAGACCACTAATAACAGACACAGTTCCAGGTGAAGATAGTATAGGAGTCTCTTGATTCTATCAATTCACAAGCTGAGGAGCTAAAGACTGAGGCATGGGAAAACTAGGTCAGGCATAAAGTGTTTACAATTGAAAGGACTTAAAAAACATGCATAAATATAAATACCTGTCAGACTTTAGAAGCAGAGGCAGCCTGAGAGATAAATCTACCTGGGACTTCTTCGACTGGAAAGAGGCTTTCCTTCCTGGGATGGGTTAAAAACCGTCTAGTGCAGCGGTTCTCAACCTGTGGGTCGCGACCCACAGGAACTGTATTAAAGGGCCGTGGCATTCGGAAGGTTGAGAACCACTGGTCTCGTGGGAGGCAGGAGGATGGGTGTAGTGATCTTGGGAATTCTTGTTCTTGCCTCTTCTCTGTGTTTTCTCCACCCAGGCCTTGCCCCTTCTCTAGCTAGTTTGCAAGCTCTGTCTCTCTGATGCAGTTAACCCCTGGTTTCCATCATCATCTTCCTTTTTCCCTTCTGGCAATGAAACTCACGAGCCCTACCTTGAGGCTGGTTAGGCAGGGTGAAGATCCCTGGCCCAGAGGACCCAAATACAATCATGTCCCAGGGGCAAACCTCTCTTTAAACACAAATGTTCTAGGCAGTGGGATTGGGTTGCGGTCAAGAGCACCAGCATTTGAGTCAGACAGACCCACATTTAGACAGCGTCATGCTGCTTCCTGAGCAGCTGCCCTTGTGTGTGAGACCCTTCATCTCTCAAGTGGGGACAGCTGTTGCCCTGACCACAGCGAGTCGCTGTGCAGCTGAAATGAATTAACACTGTATATGCAAAGTGTTTCACACAGTGCCTGAGACTGAGGGATGCTAGATAAAAGGTTACTAGCTGGGGTGGTGCCTGTGGCTCAAAGGAGTAGGGCGCTGGGCCCATGTACCGGAGTGAGTGGGTTCAAACCTGGTCCTGGTCAAAAACTGCAAAAGAAAAAAACAAAGGTTACTAGTTGGCTTTCAAAGAGTATAAACTGTAGTTGAATATATGTAGGTGTGGGTGTTAATTACAAAAAGGCTATTTGGATGTGATAAATAAGCTCTTGCCCCCATGGAAAACAGGCTTCTGTGAAGTGTCCACTGAATAGAGCTTTTGCTCTAAGGTCACCCTGATCTCCCCAGGGGGAACTCTAATGAGGAGATTCTGAGACTCAGCAGTTCTGGGGCACCATCTTATTGAGGCTGAAGAGGCCAAGGCTCCCAGAAGAAAGATGGCTGAGCTGGTGGGGGTCTGTGTGGCGTGCACACAAGACAAGTTCCTCCTGTGGCTCAGAGGGAGATGGGTTTAGAGGGGTCCCGGCTGAAGGACTAGGACACTCCTTGTAGTCATTTCCTTTGATTCACTCTGTGGCTGTTTCAGAATGAAGTGCTCAACCGGCAGACCCAGAAGGAGATCTGGAGGATCCAAGATGTGATGGAGGGGCTGAGGAAGAACAACCCCTCCCGGGGCACGGACACCGCCAAGCACAGAGGTGGGTGCTACCTCCCTCAGCCTCGCGGGCTGCTTGCCTCCTCAGAAGTGCTCCAGTAGTTTGGGTCTCCGCCCCATTTCCGCCAGCTCATATTGTACTCAGGGCCTTCTCAGGGCTCTCGAATCTTCCCCTGGGCCACAGAATGGCAGGATGGCAAGTAGGGCTTCCTTATCCCCCATGGCATAGACCAAAAAGACCACTCAGAGATTTCCCCTGAGAATATGTCAAAGAGTACCTAAGTCTTCCCAGCCCTCCAAGAACATGGGCCTACTGGTGACCTGTGACCCCTACCTTAGCGTCTTCCTTAAGCCCTGGGTGTCAGGCTGGCTTTCTTTGATGCCTTAGAGACAGCAGTGTCCTTGTCACCCACCACCTTCCCCTACCCAGCATACCCTCAGCAGCCAGTCTGTGGTCCTAGCACCTGTAATAAGCCCCCCAACAGGGCCTCCTTCCCCTCCCTGGTCTAGCCTCTCCACTGGCTCCTCCACTCACATGCCCATACACACTTAGGGCCTCACCCTTCTCCACTGTTCATCTCTCTCCCCTTCTGTTTCCTCAAGGAGGACTTGGGCCCTCGGCCACCTATGGTTCCAACAGCCCAGCCAGCCCCCTCAGCTCCGCCAGCCTCACCAGCCCCCTGAGTCCCTTTTCCCTGGTGTCGGGCTCTCAGGGGTCCCCCACCAAGCCAGGATCCAACGAGGTAAGCTGAGAAATGGAGTGAAAGGTAGGTGAGGGAGGGGAGACCAGATCCTTATTTGCCTGAGACTACACAAGTGCCGTACCCATCAGTTCCCCCGGAGCCCCTCAGTTCTAGCGCTTGGGCTCCTTGTCTAAGGGGAGGCAGTTTCGTGAACTTCCTTTCAGATTTCCCCTTTTCTGTCCTTGTCTCCTGCTATCGCCTTTAACTGTGTTTTAGAACAGTCTCTGCCTGAGCACTAGGGTAGAGAGCAGACTGGTGTCCATAGGAATTTAAATCCAGGATTATTCCAGGACTGTGGGAAGGCTGAGGGTCAGTGTGGGGAGCAATATCCTGGTCAGTTGATCAACAAGTATGTATTGGGGCTCTGCTGTGGGCACGGGATGGTAGGAAGCCCTCTCAGACAGATACACATGCATGCCCCAGGGGCCTTCACCCAGGGAACCCAGCAGCCAGTGGAGGCCAAGACGGATTTCTAGGACTGTGATGGTGCAAATCTCAATATTGAGCCACATGGTTCAGACTGGAAATGCTCAGATGCGCCAAAGGAGGGTGAACTTACACTGGGCTGTTAAGCATCTGGATAGTTAGAGAAACAAGAGAGAGACACTGTCAGCAGGCGAGATGGTAGAAGCAAAAGTATGTGGTGGGACTATACCTAGCATGATGGTGAGGCAAGGGGGAGAACACTTCGGAGAAAAATTGGAAAGTGTGGGGACTGACAAACAAGTGGGGCTCAGTTGAGGGGGCTCTTGAAGGTAAGGCAGAGTTAGCACTGTAAGTAGTGTACTCTCCAGGCCTGGGGTGGGAGTTCAGGAGGTGAAGCCCCAGGTTTCCAGCTGTGTTGTCATCTGCCTCCTGCTAACGGCTCTTTTCTCCTGCTCTCACAGAGGCTGTTCTTGTTCCTCCTAATGCTCTGGCTTCTCTCTGCCTCAGGAAACTGGCCCGCCTCGGCCTCCCCTCCCCAAAGCCTACGTCCCCCTGGAGTCTCTTCCAACCGTCCCTCCACTCCCTAGCGAGAGCCGCTTCTGGCCATACCCCAACTCCCCTTCCTGGCACCGCAGTGGCGAAACAGCCAGGGGTCAGGTACCCAGCACCCTTGGGTCCCGGAGGGTGGGGCCAGGGAGGATGGGGCAAAGAGCCAGGCAAGGGGGCAAGGCAGGGCACTGGAGTTGCTTTTCCTACTGGCTTTCTTAAAGCTCAATTTCTGCCAGCCCCCCCTGCTTCGTTAGACTCTGGGATAAGCAAAGGGATGGATGAGACACAGGCCATCTCTCCAAACCTTTTGCTCTCTGTGGGTGATGGGGAAATGAGTTGCTGCCCTACCCCCTGGCCCCAGGTACACAGGCAGCCAATGGTTGTGGGTGCTGGTGCTGTGCCCCACTCCCCACCAACGTGACCAGCCAGTGGATTCTGAGTGACCTCCCCCCATGCCATTGCGATCCCTTCCTGTCTTTAGCCCTTCTCAGGCCCCAGTCCTCCCACGCTTTTTCTCCTTCTGCCTTGTCTTGTGTCTCATGAATCCCTGCAGTGTAAGGATACAGGCCATTTTCTCTTCTGTGTTGGCTTCTTTCTTTTCTTACCTGGAGCCCCAGCCAAGATCCGAGAGATATATAATTTGGCCAGGAAGAGTTTGTATGGTGAATAGAAGGAGTTCTGTGCCTAAAATTGGAAAACACAATGCTCATTTAGGCTCAGCTGTGCATAATTTGCATAACTCTTCAGCGTTTGCCCAGTGAGGTTGGCAGAGCAGGTGGCATTACCTGTATTTGACAGATAAAGAAAGGGGATGGGACCTACCCATGCTCTCTAGTTGGGCTATGGCTGCAGCGTCTCACCTCTAGCCTAGTCCTCCTATATTCTCCTCAGTGAGATTTAGAATCTTCAACCATACAATGTGAGAAGGTGACTCAGATATCTGAGGTCCGAAGTCTCTTATAGTCTCATGATTCTGTCAGACCACAACTAAGTTTCCTTTCATTCTCCCAGAATCCTGGTACTAAGACTCACTTGTTTCTGTTTGCTCAAGTCTCAAATGGGACCCCTCTGAAATCCTCAAAGACACTTGCCCTTGTAGCTGCTTCCTCTGGCTGGTGTTTAACTCTGGCTTATTGCAAATCTGTATTTCTTAGTGCTCACCTGGACAACTAACTGGTCAGGTGGAGGGGCCTCAACTAGAGCCCTCCTGGAGGCCCTGGGCTCTCACTCCCCAGGGTGGCCCAGTGTTGACCAGCCTTAAGGTACATGAGTGGGAGGCTCCAGTGCATCCCTGCCTACTTCCCATTTGGCACATGCAGGATTTTCTTGTTCCCTGTGTCTTCAAGGGCTTGAGTTTCAACCATTACAAAGCAAAAACAATCATTAGGGGCCAGATCCCAGTAGCCATACTAGCGTCAACCATCTTCTCATCCTTTCTCCCCAGCCCAAGGCAAACTATGAGCAAAGCAAGAAAGACTCCCACCAGACATCACCCCTGGATACCCCCAGGGACATCAGCCTTGTGCCCACCAGGCAAGAGGTAGAGGCAGAGAAGCAGGCAGCTCTCAACAAAGGTACTTCCCGACCCATCTTCCTCTAGAAGTAAGGCCGTAGGCTAGACAGAGAGAGAGCTTGCCCACTCTGGGCCTTTAATCTCAGTGGAGAATGGGAGTGGGCCTCTCTCTGAGAAGCAGGCTCCCAGTTTTCCTGTTCCTGAGAAGGCCAACTGGCTACCCTGTGTCCCTGCAGTAGGCATTGTGCCCCCTCGGACAAAGTCACCGAGTGATGAAGAAGTGACTCCATCGGCAGTGGTGAGGAGGAATGCCAACGGTCTCAGCAATGGGCTTTCCTCCCAGGTGAGTGCTCATCTTGCAGGCTCTGGGAGCTGAAGCTGGCTGAGCTGGGCTATGAGCCGGGGGGCCGGGCGGGTGTCACCGATCTGCCCCTACTACTCAAGAAATGCAGGGCTGAAGAAGGAAGGTAGAACAAGCAAGAGAGGGACAAGAGCCCCACTGGGGAAGGAGTTTGTTTTTGTTTTTGTTTTTGAGACAGAGTCTCAAGCTGTCGCCCCGGGAGAGTGCCGTGGTGTCACAGCTCACAGCAACCTCAAACTCTTGTGCTTAAGCCATTCTCTTGCCTCAGCCTCCCAAGTACATGGGACTATAGGCGCCCGCCACAATGCAGTTGTCATTGTTGTTTTCACTGGCCCGGGCCGGATTCCAGCCTGCTAGCCTCGGTGTATGTAACCAGCGCCTACCCACTGGGCTACCGGCACTGCCCCGGGGAGGAGTTCTTAAGTGAATCATCTCCATCAGGTTTTTGTGAGACTGTATGTATGATCTATTTTGAGGCAAAATTCTTCTCTACCTGTAAAACTAGAAAATAAATTAATCCTCTTCCAAAATACAATGGTGGGGCGGGAATGACTATTTTATTCCTTCCAAAAAGGAAAAATTGGAAGTGATAAAAAGGTCACCAGTTCCCTGCAAGTTTGAAATCCAGCAGGGCTAGCCAGGGAGATGTGTCAGGGACCCGGAAGATATGCATCATAAATGGAGAAGAACATTTAACAAAATTATCATGATGTGCTTTTAATGAAATGCAAAGGAGGGAAAGAGGCAAAAATCAGTGTTCAGAATCAAATGTGCTGACCCAAGGCAGTGTATTAATTTCCTCAGACGGCCAACAGTTAACAAAGCGCTACAAACTAGGGGGTTTCCAACAACAGAAATTTCTCTTCTACACTTGTGGAAGCCAGAAGTTCAAGATCAAGGTATCTGCAGGGTTAGGGCACTAGGAGCCTCTGAGAGAGAACACTTTCCATGCCTGTCTCGTAGTTAATGGTTGTTCTGGCAGTTCTTGGCATGCCTTGGCCTGGCAGTCCAGTCTCCACCTCCATCTTCACATTCCCATCATTAGATTTCAGGCCTAGCTAATCCAGGATTATCTTATCTTGAGATTTCTCTATTTTTTTTAATGTTTTCATGCAGTCATATCGTGTGAATTAATCAAATCAGGGTAATTGGGATATCCATTATCTCAGGCATTTAAAATTTCTTTGTGTTAGGAATATTCCAATTCCACTCTTACAGTTATTTTAAAGTACATCCAAACTTATTGTTAATTATAGTCACTTTGTTGTGCTATCGAATATTGTTCGTTTTATCTAACTATCTAATTATATATTTGCACCCATAAACCATCCTCACTTTATACTCCCCTTGAGATTCTTAATTACATCTGCAAACACCTATTTCCAAATTAGGTTATAGTCACAAGTATTGGGGGTTAGGACTTAGACATATACTTTGGGGCTACTATTCACTTAGCAATTACAGTCTACCCTCTGGCCCCATATTTCCTTCCCATTCTACTTGCAAAATATATTTGCCCCCCCCCAAATTCTCAAAAGTCTCACCTCATGACAGCATCAACTCTTAAGTTCGAAAATGTCAACTAAATATCATCAGTTCAAAGGTCTGAAATCTCATCTTCTAAAATAATCTCCATCAGATATATGTGAGACTCTAGGTATCATCCATTTTGAGGCAAAATTCTTCTCTACCTGTAAAACTAGAAAATAAATTAATCTTCTTTCAAAATACAATGGTGGGACAGGAATGACTGTCCTATTCCTTACAAAAAGGAGAAATTGAAGGTGATAAAAGGGTCACCAGTCCCCCACAAGCAGGGCAAATTCCATTAGGTTTCAAAGCCTTAGAACCAACCTCTGTGGCTCACTCCCCGGCTCTCTGGGTTCTTGGAGGCTCCAGGCCTGCTTCTCTGGACTTTGCCTCTGCATCCACAGCTTTGTCCTCAGAGTCATTCTTTCTTTTTCTTGACAGTTAGCACATGTGTACCTGAGTACCTCTATTAATTTCCCACCTGCAGAATCCCAGAAGTCTGATAGCTTTTTCCCCATTTTTTTTTTTTTTTTAATCTCTCTTGCAGTCTAAGCTGACAGTGGTTTTGCTGGTATAACAGACTCAAAAACCTTCTGGATCTCCTTCATATTTCAAGGGGACCCATTCCATGAGAGCAGCAATCCCTAGTCTTTTTTGGTACCAGGGACCAGTTTTATGGAAGACAATTTTTCCATGCATTGGGGTTAGGGGATGGTTTCTGGATGATTCAGGCACATTATACCTCCAACTCAGATCATCAGCCATTAGATTCGTACAAGATCCGCACAGCCTAGATCCCTCACATGCTCAGTTTATCGTAGGGTTCATGCTCTCATGAGACTCTAATGCTGTTGTTTATCTGACAGGTAGAGGCTGGGTGGTGATATGAGCGATGGGGACAGCTTTTATACAGATGAAACTTTGTTTGCTTGCAGTGCTCACCTCCTTCTATGTGGCCTGGTTCCTAACGGGCCACGCACTGGTACCAGTCCACAGCCTGGGGGTTGGGGACTGCAGCGTCAGGGGATTCCCTGTAGATCCTTCCTGGATGATTATCTCTATTTCTGGCTGCTTCTGAGATGATTGATTGGCTCCATGAGTCTTGTACTTTTCTTCAGCAAAGTGTAATCTAGCCACATTCTTGATTCTATCTCCAGGGCGTACTTTTCTAACATTGAATTTCCCAACTTAAGCATCCCCTGTAGATGGGATGAACTGGGTAGGCTAAGAACCTCCCAAATGATAAAGTACTGGTTTGTTTTGGCTTAACAATTCCTTCCTCAATTTATCTTTTTTTTTTTTTTTTAGACAGAGTCTCAAGCTGTCGCTCTGCATAGAGTGCCATGGTGTCATAGCTCACTGCACCTCCAACTCTTGGGCTTAAGCGATTCTCTTGCCTCAGCCTCCTAAGTAGCTAGGACTACAGGTGCCTGCCACAACACCCGGCTATTTTTGCTTTGCAGTTGGCATTGTTGGTTTAGCTGGCCCAGGCCGTGTTCGAACCCGCCAGCCTCAGTATATGTAGCCGGAGCCCTACACTGAGCCACAGGCGTCGCCCCTCAATTTATCTTTTCTTTCTCATTTTACTATAAGTACAAAGAGAAATCAGGCCACACCTTCAACACTTTGCTTGGAAATCTCCTCAGCCAAATATCCAAATTCCTCGCTTAAAATTCCTCCCTTTTACTGAACAAGAGAACACAATTTGACCAAATACCTGCTACTTTATAAGATGGCCTTTCTTCCGTTTTTCAGTAACATGTTTGTCATTTCCTTCTGAGACCCCACCCGTGTTAAAGAAGTATCTTTAACATTCATATTTCTTCCAGTATTCTGTTCATGATGACATGTACAGTCAGCCCTCCATATCCACAGGTTCTACACCCATGGGTTCACCTCCTGCAGATCCAAAATATTCGGGGCAAAAATATACAACAATAAAAAATAGTATAAATTAAAAAAAGCATAACAACTATTTATACAGCATTTACTTTGTATTAGGTATTATAAGTAATCTAGAGATGATTTAAAGTATAGGGGAACATATGTGTAGGTTACGTACAGATACGGCACCATTTTCCTTATAGGATACTGAGCACTTGTGGATTTTGGTATTCGTGGTGTTGTAGGGGTCAGGAGGCCCTGAGACCAGTGCCCCATGGATGCCAGGGGTGACTGTTTTCTAAGGCAATAAAATCTTTCTCTTCTGTGCTCCTCACTTCCTCTGAACCCTCATCAGAATCATCTTCAAAGTTCATTCTTCTGCCAATCATCCCTTCAAGGAAATCTAGCCTTTTGCTATCATGTACCTCAAAATTCTTTCAGCTCTTATTATCCAGTTCCAAAGTCTCTATTGCACTTTTAGGTATTTGTTATTTTAGCACCTCATTTCATTGTACCAGTACCTATGTTAATTTCCTAGGATTCTGTAACAAATTACCACATACTGGGTGACTTAAAACAATAGAAATTTATGCTGTTATAGATGTGGAGGCCAAAAGTCCCCAATCTCCAGGTGCTGGTGGGGCTGGTTATTTCTGGAGGCTCTGTGGGAGACCCTGTCCCAAGCCTCTCCTTGTAGCTTGTGGCTATCGCTGGCAATCCTTGGCATCCCTTCCTGTGTAGATGAATCACTCCAATCTCTGCCTTCATCTTGGTTACCTTCTACACTACCTGTCTTCTTTTCTGTCTCAACAAGGACACCTATTATTGACTTAGCAGCCACTCTTATATAAGATGATCTCATATTTCCACATAAGGTTACATTCATAGGTGCCAGGGGTTAAGACCCAGCCACTTCTTTCAAGGCCTACCATTCAACCCACTTCCGGCAGACTTCCCATGGAAGGTAATTGGTAAGGATTTAGGAGGGATACCCAGGCAGATGAGAGATGAAGCACTTGTTGGAACCTCATTTTCTCACTACAACAGGAGCGCCCCAAAAGTGCAGTGTTCCCAGGCGAGGGGAAGGTGAAGATGAGTGTGGAGGAGCAGATCGACCGAATGCGGCGCCATCAGAGTGGCTCCATGAAGGAGAAACGGAGGAGCCTGCAGCTCCCAGCCAGCCCCGCACCTGACCCCAGCACTCGGCCTGCCTACAAAGTGGTAATGTCTCCCTAGCTACCCCCAGGCACGAGCCTGGCCTCTGTCACACAGCCCACTCCCAGGGTGTGGTTTGAGGGGAAGGAGGTGGAAAGAGCTGCAACCTTGGCAGCTGGGAGAACTAGGGAGACTCTCCCCCACTGAGTGGAAGAGTTACTTCAACAAGTGTTTTCTTTTTCTAGTTTAAAGGAAATAATTAACAAAAAGGAATGCTTTGATTGTTTTTGTTGAAATGAATTATACAAAATTCATTTGACAAAGAATAGTACAAAATCTACCCCATAGAAGTTGCCATCACTTACACGCATTTCTGGTGCAACTTCTATTGCTTAGCACAGGCCTGGCTACTACAAAGATGATCATAATAGCTCACCATTGCATGGGACAACATAATTCTCAGATCCTTTTCATGTTATTTCCTTTAATCTCTTCAACAACATCGGTTTAAGGATTACTATCTAGGGAACCAGAGTGAGGAGAATGGGATTTCTGGGCCTTATGACTAATAAATGCCTGAGGCATCTCCTTAATTTCTGTTTCTACTAAATTTCAGAAATTATGACTCTTAAGTCCAACCCTCAAAGAGTTTACATTTTAGTTGATAGATTAGAATTTCTATAATATGGGCCAGGCGCGGTAGCTCACATCTGTTTTCCTAGCACTCTGGGAGGCAGAGAAGGGTGGATCGCTTGAGCTCATGAGTTCAAGACCAGCCTGAGCAAGAGTGAGACCTCATCTCTAAAAAATAACCAGGTGTTGTGGCAGGGGTCTGTAGTCCCAGCTACTTGGGAGGCTGAGGCAAGAGAATCACTTGAGCCTAAGAGTTTGATGAGGCTGTGAGCTATGATGCCACAGCACTCAACTGAGGGCAAGAAAGTGAGACTCTAGGTAGAAAAAGAAACAATTTCTATAATATGAAACCATTAGAAATCAATACAACACATACAGTTCAACAGCCTAACACACAGTTCAACAGCCTAAAATATTCGGCACAGAATGTGACTACAGGGTAGAATAGGATGGGGAAGACAGCAAGTATAGGAAAGAGACATTGGTGGGATTTTACCTCTGGGGCCGTGCAGGTGGGCAGGCTTTGGGTCAGCAGGGTAGAAGAACAGCTCTGCAGTGGGGTGCAGTGGGAGCGAGGGGGTGGTGGCATACCGGGAGAGTGAGGACATGAGCACGGTAGAGCTACCTGGAGGCGTGGGCCACAGGGGGTGGTAGTGACGGTGCTGTGCCTTAGGTGCGCCGCCACCGTAGCATCCACGAGGTGGACATCTCCAACCTGGAGGCCGCGCTGCGGGCAGAAGAGCCTGGTGGGCAGACCTACGAGACACCCCGGGAGGAAATTGCCCGGCTTCGCAAAATGGAGCTGGAGCCCCAGCACTATGATGTGGACATCAATAAGGAGGTGAGCAGAATGCAAGAATGTGGTAGGGGGAGACCCTGTCAGGAGATGTAGGTGGTGACATCACTGCCTCCACAGCTCTCCACCCCAGACAAAGTCCTCATCCCCGAACGGTACATTGACCTGGAGCCTGACGCTCCCCTGAGCCCTGAGGAATTGAAGGAGAAGCAGAAGAAGGTGGAGAGGATCAAGACTCTCATTGCCAAATCCAGGTAACAGGCCTGGGTGAGCTTCCGCTTCCTCTGCCCACCCTGGCACCTAGGACATTTGGGCCACTAGATGTCGTTGAGCACAGCGCCTCCCCAGGGGAGAGCACGTCGAGGCTGTGGTTCGAGACAGCAGACCAGGCCCAGTCATTGGCAGGGCAAGCACGCTGCTGCCGGGTGCTAAACAGACCTGCCGGGCTCATGCACTTCACATCATCAAGACACAACCTCAGGGTTGCCCTCTGGTGACTTCTTTTCCCCTTCAAGGCTGCCCTAAATGTTCACTTGAATCTTTTAATTCATTTGCAAACAATGAGGGTAGGAGTCCCAACCTGTGCTTTGCCAGGGTCCCACTCACTCCTGGGGACAGCCTTGCTGGGAACCAGAGACTGCACACTTTCGGGCCCTAGCCCTCCCTGCCAACCTCAGTCCGCAGGCCCCCCAGGCCAATTGGCCTATCCTGTCCCTCCCTCCATGTCTGTGTGTCTGTGCCTCTTCAGTATGCAGAACGTGGTGCCCATCGGCGAGGGGGACTCTGTGGACGTGCCCCAGGACTCAGAGAGCCAGCTGCAGGAGCAGGAGAAGCGGATTGAAATCTCCTGCGCCCTGGCGACCGAGGCCTCCCGCAGGGGCCGCATGCTGTCTGGTGAGAGGGGCTGGGCCTCGCTCTGCCCTGCCAGGGAAACCAGCTGAGCAGGTGTAGGGGAGGAAGTGCAGTCCTGCGAGGGGGGCAGGGACAGAGAGGTGCTCCTTGAGGTCAAGGTGAGCATTTATTGAGCACCAGGTACTGTGCTAGGCTCAGGGAGGTGCAAAGGGGCAGAGTTGCTGACATCCTGGAGCTCAGAGCTGGGTGATGATCCGTACAGCTGCTTTATGGAGGAGTGGCCATGCAGGGAGCACAGGGAGCCACTCTGCCAGGGCAGGTCAGAGCAAGGCAAGGCACAGGGAAAGGTGACAACTGAGCAGGACTGGGAAAGGTAAAAGTGTTTCCCCGTTGTGGAGAGAGGGCCAGGTATTCCAGAGTACCCTTTCATTTCCCCTTCTTGCTACACATAGGTAGGAAGACTAGAAGAAAAGATTGTGCAGGCAACCGAAAAGTTGAGAGTGTTGCCATCACCACCTTGGTTACTGACCCAAACCCCCTTTGCTGCTAAGAAAAGGTCTCTGTGAGGAACTGGCTTCACACTGAGACAAAGACTAATGGGTCCCAAGTACATGCTGACGGGCTTGAAGTGAACAGGATTAATGTCTTCTTAGCCTGAGACATCATCCCAGGATAGACAAGAATGTAGCTGAGCTTTGGGGAATGAAAGAGATTGTGTCAGGAGCGATAGTGGGTGAGGCATGGAGCCTGGGAGACTGCCCTCCTCATTAAGACAGGTGGTTAGGATGGAGAGGTAGGTGAGAGTGAGAGCTTTGAAGGCTGTCGTTAAGAGGAATGACCCTAAAGGGAACCGTGGTTTGAGATGCCTTTGGCAGAAGACAGAAAGACCAGGTGTGCAGGCCATCGTTAGAGCAGCCCAGGTTAGAGTCAGACAAGAAGCAAGTAAGGACTGTGGCTAGGAACACAGTAAAAGGGGTGGCATTTCATGGTGGTGATTAAAGAGGGTTCAAATTCTGGTGCCCCGAGGCTCTATTTCCTCATCTGCAAAATTCAAATCAAAATTCCTGTCTCCAGGTCTGGTAGTGTGAGTATCAGAAACAACTATGCCAAACGCCTAGCACAGTGCCTGGCATTCAGTAAGTTCTCAAACGTGCTTGTTTGCTGTGGTAGTGGTGATAATAGTTGTAGTAGTGTTGGTGATGCTGGTAGTAGTAGCTGAAATAGCAATAGTTGAAGTAGAAATAGGAACTATTTGTTGTTTTTCTATTTACTTGAAATATGGATATTTTTAGAAACCAAAGGTTTTGGGCTACAACAAAAAGGATTTAAGTAAGCCTTAAGGAAGAACCTACTGAAAGGGTATAATGGACTTTAGAATGGGTGGCCAGGGAAAGCCATGGAGATGTTTCAGGGAAAGGCTGGCATTTGGGCTAGAATTGAGGAGAAGAGAAGGGATGGCTTCAAAGAGCCCCATCGTTCAGCCAAAAGGCAGCAGAACCAGTTTGGCCATAAGGAGGGAGGCTTCTGTTGAACCTCCCTGTAGTTTAGCTGCAAAATGAACTTGAACCTTCCCAAGATCAAATTCCACAAGCTCTGGGCCAAAGGCAACTTCCTGTTTCAAGGGGTTAGAGCCACAACACCGGTTTTAAAGCTTCGCTCTGCCTCTGCCGCAGCCCCTGGCTCTCTCTACTGCAGTTCCCCAGCCAAAGGTTCCGTGAAAACAGAACCCACCCGGCTGATCAGATTTCCCTCTAGATACACATGAGCTTACATTTCAGGGTCTGTGTGCTGCAAGCAAACGGTCACCTTGCTTTTGCCAAAACCTCAACTATTTAAAAAATGGCTATGTAGGGCCAGACCTCAGACTTAGCCACTGATCCCACTACCCTTGGCCTGTGGCCCAGATCCCTGGAGCTGTGCCCTATCAGTGCAGCCAGGGCTAGTCCTGGACACATACAGTGTGGGCCCAGGTTCACACCTGGGATGTTGTGAGTACTGGGCACAGATCACAAGGGCAGCGTGCAGTGGGTGCACGATGTAGAGTTAAGTGCCCATGTGTGGGTGTTCGACATGGGTAATCATGATGAATGTTGAAATGCTTGTAAATCCACCTGGTGTGTGCAAATTCCAGTGTAGAGTCTGTGGGAGATGTGGCATTTTTGAGTTTATACGTGTGGCGCGGCTGTCATGTGCAGTGTCTGTATCTGGTAATGTTTGTAGACACACATGTATTGGTGTGTATCCAACTGTGCAGTCGTAGGGGTGGAGAGAATGTTTGAGTCCAGATACAGGAATATGTGTATGTGTGTGCACTTATGTGCAAAATGGCCAAGGATATTGTGTGGAGACCTATTATTTATGAGTCTAGGTGGCATCTGGTAAGCTGTCGGCATGTAGATGTACATATATATGAGTGTCCAGTATATGGGTGGAGGTAGTGTTTTTGAATGCATGTATTTATATATGACTGGCTTTCTTGGGAGTATGGGAAATGATAAAGCACATTTGTGTGTATGTGTACAGGGTATTACTGCAATATTTGTGAACATGTCTGTGTAGGATGTAAAAGAGCAATGTCATGAATGTGGGTATATATGATTTATTATTTCTGCGTGCAGATGTGGCACTTGTGATTGCCCACATTATAATATCATGACTATCCAATACACGTCTGCTATATATGTGAGTTTTGACTACAGTATTTCTCTTTTTTTTTTTTTTTTTTTTTTTTGAGACAGTCTCAAACTGTTGCCCTGGGTAGAGTGCCGTTGCATCACAGCTCACAGCCACCTCAAACTCTTGGGCTCAAGCAATTCTCTTGCCTCAGCCTCCCAAGTAGCTGCGACTACAGGTGCCTGCCACAATGACTGGCTATTTTTTTGGTTGTAGTTGTCATTGTTGTTTGGCAAGCTCAGGCTGGATTCAAACCTGCCAGCTCCAGGGTATGTGGCTGGCGCCCTAGTGGCTGAGCTACAGGCACCGAGCCCTCTTTTGTTTTTGTTTTTGTTTTTGAGATGAAATATCACTCTTGTCCTCCAGGTTAGGTACCATGGTGTCATAGCTCACAGCAACCTCAAACTCCTGGGTTCAAGCAATCCTCTTGCCTCAGCCTCCCAAGAAGCTAGGACTATAGGCACTGGCCACAACACATGGCTAGTTTTTCTAGTTTTAGTAGAGATAGGATCTGGCTCTTGTTCAGGCTGGTCTCAAACTCCTGAGCTCAAGGGATCCACCCATCTTGGCTTCCCAGAATGCTAGGATTACAGGCATGAGACACTGCACCTGGCTTGACTACAAAATTTCAAAGGATATATTCCTTATATATATTTAGCATTTTTCTGCCTTCTTAAAGAGGTTCTATTTTCATAATTAACTTTTCTCACTCATTTAGTGTCATTATAAATATTCTTATTTTGAGACCTGATAGAGGGATGTCCTTAGGGGCTACAATCAATGTAGATCTGTTTGTAGCTACACTACATGTTCCTAAATTGTTATACTTTTAAAGTTATTATGTCTACTTTTTACAAAAGATTTTCTCTCTTCAGTTGTACCTTCCTATCGATGTCAGTGGGCCTCAATTCCTCTTTCTCTTCCAATTTTCCTGTTTCTAACATCCGTGGGCTAGAAACCCAGCAAGTCCACACCTATTAGAATTGTATATAAATAAAAGGAACCAGACTCCAAGGGGCTCTCCTATGCATAAATTAAAACAGCCTCACTACATGTGTAGGCTACAATGGCTAGTTTGGTTTCCTGAGATAGTCCTTGTTTTTGTTTTCTCAACTGGTTTAGAAGTCGAGGTTGCCAGATGACTAACCCCTGGGTCGATGATGTGTATATGCACATGTATGTGTATCTGAAAGTGTTTACGAATGCATTTGGACCATGAAGTGACAAGTGTCCTGGGTCACATGGAAAGGTGCAAGCTCGGAAGTGCACAAACACCCACATGTATGTGAGTTGTGTGTAATGAGTGTAATGATATGGTGTTGCTGGATCCTGTGTGCAAACTTTGTACTGTGTGTAGGCAGACACAACTCCACATCCATGCCAGAGCTGTGTGTGTTCTGTACATTCGTGGGTGTACGTAGAAGCCACAGCAGCCCTTTCTCTTGCATAGAGGGCAGGCAAGGTGATAGGTGAGGGCGAGGAACTGGGAAGCTCGGTGTTAGGACACCTCTCTCGGTGGGCGTGCAGTGTGACCCTGGCTGAGGTCTGGTCCTTCTCTGAGCCTGAGGGCGGATGCCGTCCGCGCCATCCTCCTGCCTCGTGGCGCGGTGAGGATGCAGGAGGGTCTGGACTGTGCAGAGCTTGTCCCTGGTGACACGTCTCCCCCTCTCATCGCCCTTTCACTTGCTGTTCTCAACATGGAATAATAATGATAATAGAGTAAAATCTCGTTAATTCAAAGATCACCACTTTAAGGCTCGTCATGACTGATTTGTTCAAGGGTGGACAGAAGTTGACTTTCACTGAATTGACGAAAAGAGCATCTCAAGTGAAAGCAGGGAAGGTGTTTCCGAGCCCTGCACTGTGTTCCAGTACAGGACTCGCTTTCAGTCTATGAGAAGCTTCCATTTTCGTGGCAGTGATTAACACGGTGGTCACTTCAGCTGCTCATTAAATGGGGGCTTGATGATTTGGATTAGTGTGATTTTACTGTACTATTCATCATTATCATTAGCCAAGTCCACTGTCTCTAGCCTGCCACTCCCTCGTTCTATCTGCACAATAGTGGAGAGGTCTGTGAATCTCCCCATTGTGTGGGTGGGAGGGGAGCCTTGGCCCCCCGAGGCCTAGCCTCACCCACAGTCACACTGGTCCTCAGCAGAGCCTGCATGGGGCCAGGTCTCACAGGGGGCCTCACCCCCTCCTCCGTGGCGCCGGGGGAACAGAACAGCTTGGCCTAGCTTGAGCAGGCCCCGAGCTCCGCTCTCCTCTCTGCTTGCCTCCCTGCCTTGCTCCCCGCCTGAGGAGAGCCTCGCTTGCTCTGGGTGCCCCCGTTCACCTCCCTGTTCATTTCTGTTTCCAGTGCAATGTGCCACCCCAAGCCCTCCCACCTCCCCTGCTTCCCCGACTCCACCAGCCAACCCCCTCTCGTCTGAATCCCCACGGGGCGCCGACAGCAGCCATACCATGCGGGTCTGAGCTCTGACGTAAGCAGTTTTCTACTATATTTCATCCAAGCTGGGAGTGGGTCCCCTCCCGCCCCCACCCCCCACGGAGCCATGGAGCCCTCTCATTCTGGCATTGCTTCCCCCCTGCCCAGTGCCCTGTGCCGCTCCTCCCCATCTGTCCATCCATCCACCCTCCCATCCTCCCGCCCATCCGCTTGAGCCCCCCAGCGTCCCCACCGGTGCTGGGCTGGACCTGGCTGGAAGGGCTGCTTCTTGGATGTTGCGATGCCAGTGGCCTTTGCTTCTCCAGAAGCAGACAGGGACTGGAGCTTTGCCCTCACCTGTCCACTGTCAGGGAAGTGCCTTCCCTGACCTCCGCCTCTATGCCTCCTGCTAGCCAACAAGCTTCCCCCTGTTGAGGTACACAGCAGTCCTCCTCTGCAGGGCCCTCAGAAGCCCCTAGAAGCTCCTTCTCCACTCCCAGTTCTTAACATAAATTAAAATAACACTAGTTAACTATAGCCAAAGGCTGTATGCCCTTCCCTTACCCCTCAAACACAGCTGCTCATGGGCAGAAAAGTAAAACAGAATACTGACTTCTATTCCTTTGTTGCCCTCTCTTGGGGTGAGGGAGTGGGGTGGGTTTCCACCAGGATGTGGCAGGATGAAGCTTCTTGCTCCCAGGAAATCGGCCGGAATCATCACTCCTCTGTGCAGCCCTCTTCTCACCCGATTTCTCTTTTCTCCAGTGCAAGCCCTGGCTGAGGCCAATGCTGCGAAGCTCCACAGAGACACATTCTGAATCCGTCCTCTGCCCACCTGAGGGAGGTCCTGACTCCCCACCCTGACTCCCTGGCCCTGCATTCCCGCGGAAATGTTACAGGGAACCAGGCTGAAGGCCAGGGGGTGCTGCCAAGAAGAGTGTGGATACCTCAGCGTCTACCCACCCCCGACGCCTAGGCCTGAAGCCCCTTGCTATTCATGTCGTGGTCCTAGACCAGAGCCTGAGATGGCAGGTGGGGAGTGCCATCCTCGCTAATGGCAGTGTCACAAGGAGCTTCCTAGAGCCAGGCCGTGGTGACCCTACTGGAACATTCCTTGATGGAGAGTGTGCCCTGGTGGGGAACACTTGGCTATCTGAATTCAGGACCAGGGTGAAGAGGAGATGGACGGTCTGCCTCTTGGAGCCCACTTGACACCAAGGACAGCACCTGTCATCGGTCCCTTTCCCATCAGCCCCCCTTTCCCCCCCGCTGCCCCAGGGCACCAAGGGCTTTGATATGAGATCTCTGCTCATGGGGGCCCCTCTCGGGTCCAGTGGAGACTGACTGACCACCCTGCTTGAGCCAAAGACAAGATGATGAGAGATGAGAAGCTTTCAGCTCGCAGAGGGGCAGTGCTGGCTGTGGCTAGAGATCAGCAAGTCTGTGCAGCGTCTGAAGGCAGGTTGGGAAGCAGAGCAAGGAGTGGGGAGAGATCCTTGGAGAGTGGGTGGAGAGGAGGCAGCAGGACACATTGGCAAGTACAGAAGGAAGGAGGGAAATGGAGAGAGGGTGTGCGGGATTGGTTTCCCCAAGAGGAGCCTTAGGTTAGTGCCCAGTGCCAGACTGTCACCTCTGTTGCCCCCACCTCACCCCTAGGAGGAGCTACCAGTGGTGCCTATGGTGGCCTCAGTGGAGGTGCTTGGTGTGGAGACCCAGGTGTGGGGTGAAGGGATTCAGGGAGCAAGAGCCTGGGAAAGGGCCCTTTGTAGGTCTGCACCTGCTATCTGCCTCCCCATCGTGGGGGAAGGGGCAGAGAGAAGGACTTGTCTTACGTAGGGATGGTCAGCCTTGAGACCTTGCCTAGCCAGTTGCATGAGATATTTTTGCCCTGTTCTATCTGAAAAGTGCAGTGGGCTAACTGAGAATGTGCCCCAGGGAGGAGGAATGAGGTCTTAATCTATAAGAGGCCAGTTTCTAGGACCCAACTCCTCATCCTAGGGTCCTAGGTGAGGACCAGTTGAGGCTTGGTGCTCTCACAGTCAACCCTCCCAGCAAGGCCAGTAGGGGAGAGACAGAAAAGCAAAGTGTACGTTTCCTCTGCTCCACCTACCTTGAGATGACAGAGCAGAGAGAAGGAAGGAGAGTGAAGCTGAGGACTTTGCCGAGTCGCTGCCCAGGGACTTCAGCCTGACCTCCAGTGGTCCCCAAGAACAACTGCTTTATCTCCCACCAATTCCTCTTCACTCCTTCATGGCTGGGACAGGTACTGGTTCATACGCAAGTAAAGATGACAATTCACTCAACAAATATTTATCGAGCACCTTTTATGTACCAGGCACTGTTCTAGGTGCTTAGGATATTCTCATGCTTCTGAGGGGTTACAGACCGGGGGGACGCCGCCTGTCTTCACTTCCAACAGGTTGTTTTGCTACATCTCCCCTCTTCACAGCCTAAGCACCCCACAACTGTCCTTTCTCCTCTGCACACTGGCAGGTGGGATTGGTTCCCAGGTCACCCTCTCTCCCCTTTTCCACATCCCTTTCTCCCTCTACAAGAATCAGATTTTTCAGGGCCTTCCCTGCCTGCCCCTTTCTTTGTCTCTCCTTTTTTTAAGTAATATTTTTAGAAATACATGTAAAATACTAAGAAATAGTGTCTGCGCCTCCGCACCCTCTCTCCCATCTCTTGTTTCATAAAGCTGGCTCTTTATGTTGCTTTACATGCCTTAATATATGTTTTCTGGAGATTATACATATTATAGATATATATGTAATATATATATTTGTTGGGATGTCTGATCCTTTCTTACAACGCCTGCCCAGGCCCATTTTCTCTCCCTTATTTTTCATACCATTCCTCGCATATCAAGGCCATGCCCCTTGCCTTTTTAATCCAAAGAAGGGGAGAGGAAAGACTTATTTTAAGACAGATCTATTTTATGCTTTTGTTAAAAAAGCAAATCTATTTTCAAATGTCTGAATGGAATTGGGAAATGATGTGAGGAGATTGGGGCAGCTGCCTCTAGGTCCCAACCCTGTGCCCCTCCCTGTGCCCCAACAGCTTTCTTCCTTCCCATTCCCCTATTGGCAAAGGGCTGGTCCCCAGAGCTCACCCGGGGAGCATCTTGCTGGGGCAGGGCGTTCCCTTGGACGTCCCAGTCTAAGGATCTGATGACACTGTCAGCTCTTGATGACCCTCTGAGGTTGTCAGATAGGAATCCTCTTGAAGGGACTGTTTACAGTTTATGCACAGAGCACCGTGCACACACACATGTGCCCCAGATAGGCTGCTGGCGCACCTCTCTTCTCCAGCCGGCTGGAAAGGGCAGACAGTTTAAAGGCAGCCCATGCTAAACAGCACTAAGGATTTCCCTGATGGACCCAAGAGACGGTGAAAAGCCCAAAGGAAGCAGCTTGGGATCCTCTATGCCATCCCTGGTCCTTTAATGCCAACGCATAGGAGTTCTTTTTCACTTGATCCCTCTCTGATCTGGTCACAACTATGGCATCTGTCTCCATCTGTGACCTTTCTCTGTGGGCCTGTTCTTTCGGGGTTAGTACCTCTGTCTGGCATCCAGACTGTGAAATCAGCTTCGGAGCTCAGGAGGGTCCTACTGACAATGTACATCCCAGTTTTGCCCAAGAAGCCCTCAGGACTTTTTTCTGGTGGGCTGCCACTAGGGGCGCTGGGCCAAGCCAGCTCAGCTTTCCAAACTGCTCATCAACCATTGAAGTTGGCAAGAAGGCCCTTGCCTTGCGAGGGTTTGGGCAGGATGGAAATCTTTGTCCAGATAGGAAATCAAGAGTGTTAGCGCAGAGCTCCAGGCCAGCGTTTGCAGCCTGACCTCCCACCTTGGGTCCTTGCTGGCACCTTGTGCCCGGAATGCTACGAATGAACAGGACCCAGATGGGAGTCCAGGGCTAACTAGCCCACTGGGGAAGCCCTGGTTATTCAGCCAGGGCCTTCTCAATTAGCACATTACCTCCTTGATAATAACCAAGAGGCTGCAATCAAATACTGCTACTGTCACTTTAAAGATTTTCCGAGGTCATAAGCTGCACACTTGCTCTCCTGCCTTAGTGATAGGCATGTTCTTGGGGCAGGGCTGACTACAGCAAGAGGGAATCAATTCCTTTCCCATTAAGCACCCTCTACCTGGCAGCTCTTAAAACTAAGGAAAAATATTATACATATATATATATACACACACACATATATCTATTTATGCACATATTGGGGCCAATTTGATTTGCTAGTATTAGACAATAAACCATACAAGGAAATTTATGATCTCAGTGTCTTTATTTAGTATAAAAGTGACCTTAGAAGAAGAATTAAGGTTAGATAGACACAGGGCATCTCTGTTGGGGGTACCAAACAGCTGTAGCATCCCCTTAGCATCTTTCTAGCCCATGACCCCCTCCCCAGAGAGGAGGGGCATCCCGACTGAAGTTAAGTGAGAGTTTGCTTCCTCCTTTCAGCAGCAGCTTTTTTAGATTTAGGTAGCCGAAGAATCCCAGTGAGTTCTGCATTTGTACCTTGCAAGTTTGTATAAACCCAATACAGGAAATAAAATGAATGTTTGTATGTGTGGTGTGTGTTTCCCACTCCATGGCTGCCCTCTGGGTCTGTGATAACTTACAGGCTTGGCAGGAAAGTGGGGAGGTGTTTGAGGGGTGGTCAGGGTACAGAGTCTATCACCCTTCCTCCCTCCCTCGAGCCTCAGCCTGTGCTGCTCAGCCCTCCTCCCCGCAGGCTGGGGGTGGTGGTGGAGGTATGCGACCAACAGCAAGGTCATCCTTTCAGTCCAGGTGACCCCAGATCAGGGTTCGTCCTGAGGTCCTATATGATGGTATTATGGTATCAGATGCTTCGGGCCCTGCCACGATCCCCTTGGTTTGTCTCTGGACAGAGGCTAGGATGGTAGGAGAATTGATTTCCTAGCCATTCTTGATTACTACACAATGCCCTGTATGGCTCTTTGTAAGTTAGAGATGTGATGGGAGGTACCAGAAAGCCCATACCAATTCTTCTCATTTAGCCTCAATCCCTTTGGTTTATTTCTCTGGGCAGGTATTTAGGGGTTATCAGTTATGGACACTCAGTGTGAAGGACTTTAGCAGAGCTTTTCAATTTGAAATCTGTGTGACAAATACAAGTCAAGAAGCCATGTAGATTCTATGGGAGAGACAAGGCAAGCCTAGGTTAGTGGCAGACCTTAGCTGGCTTCTGCAGGTTATTGGAGGGAGGGATGGGTCAAAAAAGAGAAAATTGAGAAGGAGAGATGAGAAAGCAAGAATCCTTTAGTTCCTGGTTTGGGCTTTAATGGCTGATGCAGAATTCTGGACACATGTTCTCATTTCTAAGGACTAGTAGAATGGTGCTCAGTTTTCAAATATGGCTCTATTTTGGATTTGGTAACATCCCCAGGAAAGCTATAAACCCTGGGGTCCTTTGTGAACCAGGGAGAGTTGGGAGTAATGTGGGCTCTAGACAGAGACCTTTGAGGATGGGGAAAGTATACTGGAGAACTTATTACTTTGTGGAGCCATCTGGGCCAGAGTCGATGGCAGGGCCTTGGAGGGGAGGTGGACCGTGAGACCACAGCACCACTGCGACTCACTGTACCCATGACCTGGGGCTGCTCCTCTCCAAAGACAATGGTAGCAGGTGTCTGCTCCAGCTCCTGGCCCAGTTCAAACCCCTGAACAAACAGGTGCGGGTTTGGAAAAGAGGGTAATAGTCAAGAAATTCAAAGGGAAAAGCAGCAGGCAGGATGTCCTTTAAGGGGCGGTGTTCTGTAACTGGGTAATAATGCATTTATTCTGGATGAGAGGCCTGATAGGATCAGGCAGGCAAGCTTTAGCCCCTGCTGTTGCCAGGGAGTTGGGCCACACCACACCACACCCCATCCTGAACTCCAGGGTGACCTCACTTCATTGCTGGGACAACTGTGAGAAAAGGTAGTGTGCCACACTCAACTGTCAGCCCTGCTTCTCGCCAGCTACCTGAAGACTTGAACAAATCACTAAAATTCTGGAGTCTCGGTTTCCTGTCTATAAAATGGGGATGTTAACCACTTTCTTACAGAGCTCTCAAGAACATCAAATGAGAAGATGGAAGAAAAACACTTTGAAAACTTGAATTCATTTCCAAATGTGAGGAGGTGGGGGTGGGAGTGGTGATGTTATGAAGGACCCCTGGCTACCTGCAGGGGCATGATGAGAGAAGAGAGAGAAGGTTCTCCAGACCTCCTCCTGCACCAACCCCATAGCCTTCACTGGAGGACATCACCAGGGCCCTTGCCAGTCAGCCTGTGAGGTGTCCGTCCCCTGCCCTGTTCTGTGCCTGCAGCCCCAGGGAGTAAGCATAGTACCCTGTCCCTTCCCCACAGTGGCCCTGAGACTACCAAGATGATGACCAGCCCGTGCCTTCTAGGGCCTACATATTCCTTCTTGGGGCTTTCCCTGTAAAGGGGCTCCTCTCCAGGAGGATGGGCTATGGACAGCCTCTCAGTACTCAGAATCAGGCCAGCAGGGCCCAGTACTCAGAATCAGGCTTAGCTTCAGTACTCAGAATCAGGCCAGCAGGGCCCAGTTCCATGAGATTCCAGTTCTCCTAAGCTCACAGGTGGGTTCCACAGCTGGTGAGGGTTGGGGTTGTGGGGAGGAAGGGGTATCCCAGGTGCTGTGTTATACATCTGTGGGAGCAGTTTAGAACCACAATGTGAGATGAGAACAGAGGTCTTTCATACAACAGCATCTTAATAGTATACTAATAATATTAATGGCAACAGTAATCATTCTAACTGTACTATAGTAATAATAGTAATAACAATGGTTTATTAGGTGCTAATGGCAGGTGCCTGGTTCTATACACTTCCCCTGGATTTACACACTAATCCTCATGATATCTCTATGTGGTAGGTATTCTTAAATATATATAATAAATATATAAATATATGTACTATATAGTATATATGTATGTGTGTGTATATATATATATGTGTGTGTGTGTGTATTCCAAGAAGCTGAGGCACAGAAAGAGTGAATAAAATGCCTAAGGTCTCACAGAGCTAGGAGGAAGCCCAGGACACTGTGACTTTAGTTTCTTCACTGTGGGAGTGATACCGCCCCCTTGGGGTTGTCTTGATGATAAGGGGACGCAACTCATTGGCATTTAGTAACAGCAAAGCACAATCTTCTCTCCAAAAGAGAGGAGATTGTCCCCTGTCCTGCCTAGCTTTAGAATGTGCCACAGGAATAAGCTCGCTACCCGTACGGGTTTGTCAGACTTCAGCTCAGAGTAATACTAAAAAGTTTTTATAAATTTTTGAAAGCAAATTTTATGAATAACTCAGGAAGTTAGGAGATATTATGAAGAAGAAACTTAAATGGAATAAAGACATTGTCTCAAAATTATTGAATAATCGCCATTCACTGTCTACACAATGTATTTTTTTTTTTTTTTTGAGACAGAGCCTCAAGCTGTCACCTTGGATAGAGTGCTATGGCATCACAGCTCACAGCAACCTTCAATTCCTGGGCTCAAGCGAGTCTCCTGCCTCCGCCTCCCAAGTAGCTGGGACTACAGGAGCCCGCCACAATGCCTGGCCATTTTTTGGTTGCAGCCGTCATTGTTGTTTGGCGGCCTCGGGCTGGATTCGAACCCACCAGCTCAGGTGTACGCGGCTGGCACCTTAGCCCGTTGAGCCACAGGCACCGAGCCTACACAATGTATTATAAGATTTAAACTACTACGTATTTGACTGAAAACAGTTCCAGTCAGTAGGGTATTGCTGAGTAAACACACTGAAAAGGCTTAACAGAGGAGATTGGAGAGAACCAAACATCATTAAAGCAGAGACCCTTGAAATGCAGGCAATCTCACTGGATCTCCTTAATAAAGCTTTTTAGAAATTGTTTCATATTATTGCCATCCTTTATGTTTTAAAACTTTTTTTGCAGCCCAACCAAGGATGAACACCTATGTTATAACGAAATATTTAGGGGAGCTGCCTGTGGTTGTCCCAAGGTCTACATGCATTTGCACTAAACTGCTGTCAACACCCTTTCTCTTCTCAATCCATCCTCTATTCTCCATTGCCCTGTGGAAATATATATAATCTCCAAGGTCCTTTAAGGTCCTGAGGACTGGCTTTTACTTCAATACATGATGGAAGTTCAAGACAGAGGTGGGTGTGTCTGTGACATTCCATCACCACCTGTTCATGTGGAAACTGTTCTAACAATACACATGGATATAAGCCCCAGTTCTTTTGCATATACTTCATGCTTCTTCGTTATCTTGTGTTATCTAATTTGCCTTGGCATGTCACCCTATTTTAATTAAGGTAATTTCAAGTACATATGGTCGGTTATTACCTAGAAGTTTTCTTCCAGTGTTCACTACTAACTGCTCTTGTTTTTTTGTTTTGTTTGTTTGTTTGTTTGTTGCAGTTTTTGGCTGGGCCTGGGTTTGAACCCATCACCTCCAGTATATGGGGCCAGCGCCCAACTCCTTTGAGCCACAGGTGCCGCCCTGCTCTTTTTTTTTTTTTTTTTTGCCTGCATGTTGTCTTCGGTTCTGTTTTTGCATAAAATGGCTCTAGTCTTGAAATTTGTGTATCATACTTAGGTGCAAGCAATCTATTTCATTTATGTCTTCTGGTAAATCTTCTCTAAGCATTTATATATTATGAGACATGTTTTGTCATAAATTATACTTCTGTTCCTTTTTTATTATGGTTAGCTTTATTTGAGTTTTTAAAATGAGACATGGAGATTAGTCATATCATCCATGAACTTCATTTCTGCGTAGCGGAGACATTAAGGGGACATAAAGGGGATGTTGGCTCTCACAATGTTGAGAATCACTGCTCTACAGCTCCTGACCACTGTTAGAAACTGACTCCCCTTCCTTTTCTAGGCCCACAGAGGTGGAAAGGATGCACTCATGTCTACATAGCTAATGGGTAGGCCTCCTGAGTTGTCCAGCCCTACCCCAAGCTTGACCTCACAGTCCAAAGCTGGACACCGCTGGAGGAAAGGAGGTTGCAATCATTGTATTTGATTCCCCTGTTGTGCTTTTGTCTTTGATTTAACCAAATCTGGCTCGGCCTTTAGGTCATCAATGGGTTTTATTCAGTTGCACATCGCCTCCTACTGTCCATCTTGTGTAATAACAAAATATTTAATTTTCAAGATGAATTTAGTACATTTCCAAAAAGACACACAGATTCCAATTCTTTCCACACCCTCCACCAAATCTGTTAAGGAACCACCCTCCCCCCAGGGACCTGGGCACATGGACCCCCATTCTTCCGTATACAATCCAAATTTTATTGAGAACATGGAAGCCCCTGAACTTAGCCTCAGGGCATGGGGGGTGTCACAGACAGGGTCAGGTGGGCGCTGCCTCCTCCGAGTGGGTGAGGTATGTGGAGGGAGCAGTCCCCTCTGGGAAGAACTGGAGGAGGGAGCCTGTGACTTTAAGCATCCACGTGTGCCTTGGGTGGGGGGGTGATTTAATGATTTACCAGAGGCTCATTTCACAACTTACCAAGGGTCAGCTTGCCATGTCCATGTACAAGCTTGGTTCTCCCGGCTGCTCACCGCCTGCCAGCGTCGAGCCGGAAGGCCCCCCAGGCAGACTGCAGCATGATCTCCATCAGCGAGTGGCAGAGTGAGTGGAGTGATGGTGCTTGGTGGCGGCAGGTCTGCGTGAGTGGTCCTGCAGGGGGGGGATGCAGACTAGGGCGGGTGGAGACGTGCCCCTCCCAGCCCGGCTCTCTCTCCCTCTGGGGAACCTACAGACTGACCTCTGGAGCGAAGATCGGGGAGCTGCTGCATTGGCATCTCCGAGGAAACGGCCCAGGGCGTGCTCAGGGCTACACATAGCCAGAAGCTGGTGCCTGGGGGAACTGGCAAGTTCACCAGCCAAGCTGACTACTTTCATGTCCAGGGTTCTTAGACCTGGGATGCCACAAAGGTGGACCTAGGAGGCCTCTGTCCATTCAGACATCTTTCCCCACAAATGCTCAATGTCTTCTCTGACTCAGGGACCCCCTTTGTCCGAAACTATACTCCACTTCCCTGCCCAACACACCAAATCCTTACTCCCAAACACCCTCTTCCTTCCTTTGGGGAAGGGATAGAGAGGTAAGTCCATAGGTCTGGGATGGTGGGAATCCCTGTGACTCTGTGGGCTTGATTCAGGTGAGTTACTTAAAGCCTCTGAGCCCTGCTTTCTTGTCTGTGAACTAATGATAATATTCTTTCATCCACTGCTATGTGCCAAGTGCCGTGCAGAGCACAGAATATATAACAGTAAATGAAACAGATGTCATTCCTTCCAGAGAGGGGAGACAGGTAATTAACAGACAAAGAAGAAAATATATAGTATGTCAGTTGATAGTTAATCCCTCCAGACAAAAATAAAACTGAGCAAAGAGGCTCAGGAGTTAGAGGTAGGAGGGGTTGCCATAATGCCTTATATAGGGTGGTCAGGGAGGCTTCACTGAGAAGGTGCCCTTTATACATTGACTTGCAGGAAGTGAGAAAGCAAAGCCAGGCAGCTATCTGGCAGAGAAAAGTTCCAGGAAGAGGAGACAGACAGTGCAAAGGCCCTGGGGCATTAGCATATTTGGAGTGTTTGAAAAATAATGAGAAGTAGAGGGAAGAGTCTGATAAAGACTCTTAGACTCTGAGAGTTTAGGTCAGGGAGGTCACTGAGGGGTCAGATCACATAGAGACTTATAGGCCACGGTAAGGACTTTGTTAGTTTTTTTTTTTTTTTCTTTTGGTAGGGGGACAGAGTCTCACTTTATCGCCCTCGGTAGAGTGCCATGGCGTCACAGCTCACAGCAACCTCCAACTCCTGAGCTTAAGTGATTCTCTTGCCTCAGCCTCCCAAGTAGCTGGGACTACAGACACCCGCCAGAACGCCCAGCTATTTTTTGGTTGTAGTTGTCATTGTTGTTTGGCGAGCCCAGGGTGGATTTGAACCCACCAGCTCTGGTGTATGTGACTGCCGCCCTAGCCACTGAGCTGTAGGCACCGAGCCAAGGACTTTGATTTTATCTATACAAGATGGAAGGGTTTTGTGCAGAGATATGAGAAGTTCTATTTTTTTTTTTTTTTTTTTTGTAGAGACAAAGTCTTACTTTATCGCCCTCAGTAGAGTGCCGTGGCATCACACAGCTCACAGCAACCTCCAACTCCAGGGCTTAGGCGATTCTCTTGCCTCAGCCTCCCAAGTAGCTGGGACTACAGGTGCCCGCCACAATGCCCAGCTATTTTTCTGTTTTGCAGTTCCGCCGAGGCCGGGTTTGAACCCACCACCTTCGGTATATGGGGCCGGCGCCCTACTTGATGAGCCACAGGCGCCGCCCTATTTTTTTTTTTAATAGAATCTCACTCTGTCACCCTGGGTAGAGTGCTGTGACATCATTGTAGCTCACAGAAAACTCGAACTCTTGGGCTCAATTGATCCTCTTGCTTCAGCATCCTGAGTAGCTGGGACTACAGGTGCCTGCCACAATGTCTGGCTAATTTTTTTTCTGTCTTTGGTAGAGACAGGGTCTTGCTCTTGCTCATGCTGGTCTTGAACTCCTAAGCTCAAGCAATCTACTGGCCTCAGCCTCCCAGAGTGCGAGGATGACAGGCATGAGCCATCATGCCTGGCCTCTATTTGTATTTTTAAAAGATCACTCTGAGTGGTGGGTTGAGAACAGACTACAGAGGATGAGGGGAGCAGCAGGGAGGCCAGCCCTGAGTGGGAGGCAGTGAGGGGGTCGGTAGGGACGTGGTGGGGGGTGCTCCATGCTCCTTCTGTCTTAAGGAAATTGCGGAGAGATTGGTTGGGGTGATTGATTGGATATGGGGTGTGAGAGAAAGAAGAGTCAAGAATGCCTCCTATATTTTTAGCCTAGGCCATTGAGAGTGTGGAGTCAGAAGGAAATCAGGTTTGGGGTTTTAGCTGTTTGAGTCTGTTTGTGCTGTTAGACATCTGGGTGAGATATCAAGTAGCCAGCTGGGAGTTCCTCCTGTTGAGTTGGTAGTAAGAGTCGGTTGTTCCAGATAGAGACCTGGGCTGGTGAGAATAATTTGGGAGTTCCCTCCATATAAATGTTATTTAAAACAATGAGAGTCCATGACACCAGCTGGGGCACAGTTTCTCAGACATTTGGGGGCAGGATAATTGTTTGATTTGTGGGGGGCTGTTCTGTACATTCTAGAATGTTAAGCAGCCTCCACCTATTAGATGCCAATAGTACCCCCTTTCCACTCAAGTTGTGATAATCAAAAATGTCTCCAAACATTCCCACCCCCCAGGGAACAAAATCGTTCTCCCTCAATCTCCACTCCCTACCCTCCAATGCTAGTTGAGAACTACTGACCTGGGAAATAAAATAGAGAGAAAAGACGGCTGAGGCCTGAGCCCGGTGGCATGCTGACAACCTATTAAACCAATTAGCCTGCAAGCAAATACGCGCTTACCAATGTGATAAGCCTATGGAGAATGTGCTAAGTCCTGTGAAAGGGAGAAATGAGGGAACCAGATTTAGGTCAGGGAGGGCGGCGCCTGTGGCTCAGTGGGCAGGGCGCCGGCCCCATATACCGAGGGTGGCAGGTTCAAACCTGGCCCTGGCCAAACTGCAACAGATTTAGGTCAGGGGGCAGAGAGTGGACTGTTTCCCCAAGGAACTGCCAAATGAGCTGAGACCTGAAGGATGAGCATGTGTTTGTCAGGTAACAAGTGGGAGGAAGGGCGTTCCAAGGAAGAAAACTGCATGTTCAAAGGTCCTGAGGAAGGAAGGCTCATATGGAAGTAATGAAGAGCAGTGTAGTGGGAGCATGGCAGACAGGAGGGACAGTGGCAGATGATGAAGGTGACAGGTAGGGCCAGGCCCTGTCAGGTGGGGCTGCTGTGCCATGGTGTGGGACTAGAGGGCTTGGCTGCATTCTAAGCTCAGTGGGCAGCCGTGAGGGAGTCTAAGCAGTACACTAATATGATGGGATTGCCTGGTCTTCAAGATCCTTGAGTGCTGTGTGCAGAAGGACTAAGAGGGTGCAAGAATGAAGCAGGGGGCCATGCGTGGTGGCTAATGCCTGTAATCCCAACACTTTGGGAGGCTGAGGCAGGAGCATTACTTGAGCTCAGGAGTTTGAGACCAGCCTGGGCAACACAGCAAGATCTCATCTCCAGGGCGGCTCCTGTGGCTCAGTGAGTAGGGCGCCGGCCCCATATACTGAAGGTGGAGGGTTCAAACCCTGCCCTGACCAAACTGTGACAAAAACAAATAAATAAAACAACTTGGGTGGCGCCTGTGGCTCAGTGAGTAGGGCGCCGGCCCCATATACCAAGGGTGGCTGGTTCAAGCACAGCCCCGGCCGAACTGCAAAACAAAAAAATAGCCGGGCGTTGTGGCGGGTGCCGGTAGTCCCACCTACTCGGGAGGCTAAGGCAAGAGAATCGCCTAAGCCCAGGAGTTGGAGGTTGCTGTGAGCTGCGTGACGCCTCAGCACTCTACTGAGGGCGATAAAATGAGACTCTGTCTCTGCAAAAAAAAAAAATAAAAATAAAAAATAAAAATAAAAAAAACCACTTAAAAAAAAAAAATCTCATCTCCATAAAAATAAGGAAAATTAGCCAGACGTGGTGGGGCATGCCTGTAGTCCCAGCTACTGGGGAAGCTGAGGCAGGAGGATCACTCGAGCCCATGATTTGAGGTTTCAGTGAGCTAATGGTCCCCATTACACTCCAGCCCGATGACAGAGCAAGACCCTGTCTCTAAAACCAAACAAAAAGGGTACAGGCGAACCTTACTAAATGCAGAATACAAATGTCTTCATACAATAACTAAGAAAATGCCATGAAGGCTAGGTTAATCAGTTTGATGAAAATAGTTCAGATTGTATATGAAACCAGCACATTGTACCCCTTGATTGTGCTGATGTACACAGCTATTATTTAATAATAAAAATAATAATTAAAAACAAAACAAAACAAAAAACCACGCACACCCAACAGTGAAGCAGGAGGCTAAATGGGGAAGGGGGGTGCTATAGAAGCCCAGGAAAGAAATGATGGTGGCTGGGAATTAGGGGGTAAGAATGGAGAGAACTGGACAGCTTTCAGGATCCGTTTTGGAAGAAGCAGCAATAAAACTTAGCTGTGGATTGAATGAGGGTGCAGTGGGCAGTGATGACATTTTTACTCAACTAGGGGAAATCAAGGGAGGCTCAGGTTGAAGGAAGGAAGACAAATATCTCAGTTTTAGACCTGTTGAGTTTAAGATGCCTAAGAGAAAACCAGGCAGATATCCCAAGTAAGCAACTGGATGTGCTCAAAGAGAGGCATGGGCTAGAGAAACATCAACACGTGTCAGCACACGAGAGATTGAAAGACATGGGATGGGGATGATCACAGGGTGAGAAGAGAAGTGAGCTTGGGCCCACGCCCTGAGCAATTCAAGTCCCAAGAGGAAGAGAGATGTGGGCGCCATCAAAGGAGACTAGGAAAGAGCAACCAGAACGGTGGGGAAAAACCTCAAGAAGTGGAGTCGTGGAAGTCAAGAGAAATGCTGTTTCAACAAGGGTGTGGTCGGCCGCTGACAGATGAGGACTGACAGCCGTCCGTCAGATTTGGCCACATGGAGGTCATTAGTGGCCAATGCAAGAGCAGTTTCTGTGGAAGTAGACTGGGCTGGGCTGGTTCAAGGCACTTTTTAGAGCCAGATGACTGGGTTCAAACCCTGGTTCTGGCAGCCGCTGGTTATGTCCCCCAGGTGACTTAACTTCTGTGTTTCAGTTTTGTTTGTGAGTACAAAACTGTGTTTCAGTTTTGTTTGTTTGTGGGGTGAGTAACAGTACTCATAGGTAGTTATGAAAATCAAATGAATTAATGTACCTAAAGAGCTTAGACTGCCTTGCACAGTGTGTTCATTATTCTAGGAACCACTTGTCAATTTTGAAAAGTGAATAAAGGTCCTTCCACTTTTCACTTCCCTTCTTTCTATTCTTGAACAAGTCAGTCTTAAAGCCATTAGGTGGAACAGACAGTGGAGGGGGGTGGTGGTAACCAGAGCAGGATGTCAGAGCCCCAGCTGGGTGAGAAAGGTGTTCACACTGGGGGTGGCCTGGTGCACACTGTCATAGCCAAGGTAGAGTAAGGGACATCCCTGCAGGGTCAGGGGTAGGGAGTGGAGAATAACTTTATGTGGCTTGGAAGACACCACCATAAGAGTAAAGAAACATCATCAGTAATGGGACAAATTGAAATCACACATCACCTACCAGGATAAGTGATGAGAAAAACAGCATCACCTCGTTTCTATTTCTGCCTAAGATGTATAACCTGAATCTAGTAGAGAGGAAACACCAGCCAAACACAAATGGAGGAATGGCTACAAAATAACTGGCCCAAATCTTCAAAAGTATCAGATCATGTCAGGGAAAGACCAAGGAACTTTCCCAGACTTAGAACCTAAAGGGACATGATCATTAAATGCCACACGTGATGATGAACTGGATTCTTTTGCCATAAATAATAATACTGGGGCTCGGTACCCATGCATAGTGGTTAGGGCGCCAGTCACATACACTGAGGCTGGAGGGTTCAAACCTGGCCAGGGCCTGCTAAACAACAGCAACAACAACAAAGATAGCCAGCCGTTGTGGCGGACGCATGTAGTCCCAGCTACTTGGGAAGTTGAGGCAAGAGAATCGCTTAAGCCCAAGAGTTTGAGGTTGTTGTGAGCTGTGATGCTGCAGCACTCTATTGAGGGTGACATAGTGAGACTCTGTCTCAAAAATAAATAAATAAATAAAATAATATTACTGGGACAACTGATGCAACTTGAATGGGATCCAAGGGTTAGAAGATAGTCATGTATCAATGTTAAATTTCCAGTTTTGATGGTTGTGTCTTGGTTATCTAAGAGAAAAAAAGAAAACCGTACAAAGTTTTCAGAGATATCAGGTGACGACTATCAAATGATTCAGGAAAAAGAGTCTTTGTGCTGTACTTGCAAGTCTTCCAAACATTTGTGACTGTTTAAACAAAAAAGAGAAGGAAAAGAAAAAAGTAAATGATGTTTAGAGACTGATTGATTGCACAGCTTAGGACCAGAGGGACCCATCTGTCTGCTCCATGAGATATTTCTGCTTTGGGGGAGCAAAAAAGACATTGAACTTAGCTTGCCTCAATGTGAACTAAATAGTAGGGAGATGGGGGAGCCTGGCTCATCTGCATCAGGCTGCAGATGATGCAGAAGTGGCTGGGTAGCTGTAGGGCAACAGGCATCAGTGCAGCCTGAGTGTGCCTGGCCAGGGAGACCTCAAGACGGCTGGTCTCTGAGGTCTGGGAAGGTCTCCACTGTCCAGTAGGTGGCGTCCTGGAGAGACAGGACTCCCAGAAGAGTTACCTTCGCCTCCCTGCGGCTTCCTGCTGGGAGTAGCCGCAGCCTCCTCCAGCAGGGGGCGCGCTGCCCCTCTGTCTGGACCAAGGGGACCACGGACTGCAGGCCCTGCTGTCACTCCGGTCAGCGTCTATGTGACCTGCCCCTCCCCGCCCGCTGTCTGAGTAACTCTGAGTTACTCTGGCTGAGTAACTTGACCGAAATCGCTAAGCTACTCCGGAAGCGAGAGGCAGAGTAGGGTCTGCAGCTTGTGTGCGAGAATCACAGTTTCTGACCCCCCTTCTGTAAGGTTCTGTGCTGCTCTGAACGCTGGAAGCACTACGTGCAGCTCCTGCAGAAGGCTGCCCCATCGCAGGAAAATTCTGGAATTGCTCCAGTCCTTGAAGAATAGTGTAGAATAAGTGGGAAGGGTGATAACTATGCATGCCAGCCAATCAATGTTGCAGAAGCAAAAAGTACAATACGGGATGGACATGTGGTTAGTTTTTTTAAAAAAATGAAAACCTAATAAAGTAGTCCTGTTGTGTTCCCGCACAAAAACGTCTACTAAGGGCGATAGAGGGAAAGGGCGTCTAGTCAGAACTAGAATCGCTGACCGGTGTGTTTACGGCAGGTGTAGTCTAGTAACAAATACTTTATAACAAGCCTAAAAGCATAAAACACCTTAATCACTTCTCCACGATATCCTAGCCTATGCGAAATTATCGTGGTAACTAAAGCAGATGTGTTTTTAGATCCTCAACTTGCTGTCTCCGATAGAAATATTACGCAGTATGGAAAGACAGAACGCAACTTTCATAATGACCCACTGGGGTTGTAACCTGCTCAGCTGTCCTGGGTTCTGAGAGACTTAATTCGGGCAGGCAGGAGGAGGTGGAAGTAGGAAACAAGCCCAGATAGATCATGAAGGTTTATCAGAAACAGGAAGAATCGGCCATTAGTAGAAAATGGATTCGGGGCAGCTGGGTGATGTGTTGAAAGAAATGACGTTGGCTCAGCGAGTAGGGCGCCGCCCCACATACCGAGGGTGGCGGGTTCAAACCCGGCCCCGGCCGAACTGCATCAAAAATTAGCCAGGCGCTGTGGCGGGCGCCTGTGGTCCCAGCTACCTGGGAGGCTGAGGCAAGAGATTCGCTCAAGCCTAAGAGGTGGAGGTTGCTGTGAGCTGTGACTCCACTGCACTCTACGGAGGGCGATAGAGTGAGACTCTGTCTCTACAAAAAAAAAAAAAAAAAAGAAAAGAAAAAAAGAAATGACGTTGCACTGGGTCCTAACAAAATCCAGCTTCTGCAGAAAATGAGACCCAGGGAGACTGGCATTTTACTAGACTCTGAGTTGAGTGAGGTTTCAGTCTATAATTTAAATCATAAATCTCATCCCTATATTTTTAGTGATTTAGAGAAGACATTTGACCTTATTTCTGTATTGGAATTGATTCTAATGCTCTTAAAAATCTGTACAGTACCAGATTATGAAGGATTAACTACACAGAAGAGGATTGTGTTGTTTGATTTGCAGTTGTAAATATAATTTAGCTGGTAATTCTAGTTGAATAATTTTGGTTTTGGTTTTATAAACAACCAGAGTAATTCTAGCCTTTACTTTTTTTTTTCTACCTTTTACTTTTAACAACTATCTATAAAATCATGGTAATAATACTGATTTCACAGAGGTTATGAGGATCAATTCTAAGATGTTAGTTAATAAGTCCAGGAAAATTTTCAACAAGGGAGTCAAGACTACTCAATAAGCAGCTCGGTGCCCATTGCACAGTAGTTACGGTGCCAGCCACATACACCAAGGGTGGCAGGTTCAAACCTGGCCCAGGCCAGCTAAACAACTGCAACAAAAAAATAGTCAGGCGTTGTGGTGGGCGCCTGTAGTCCCAGCTACTTGGGAGGCTGAGGCAAGAGACTCGCTTAAGCCCAAGAGTTTGAGGTTACTGTGAGCTGTGATGCCACAGCACTCTACTGAGGGTGACATAGTAAGACCCTGTCTTGGAAAAAAAAAAGACTATTCAATAAGGAAAGAACATTCATTTCAACAAACATTGGGAAAACTGGATATATGAGCATACATGCAAAAGAATGAAGTCAGACCCTTACTTTATACCATATATAAAAATTAACTTAAATGGATCCAAGGCCTAAAAATAAGAGCTAAAACTATAAAACTCTCAGAAGAAGACACAGGGGAAGTCTTCATGATGCTGGATTTGGCGATGATGTCTTGGATATGACACCAAAAGCACAGGCAACAAAAGAAAAACAAATAGATCAATCAGATTATATCAGAATTAAAACTCCCTGTGCATCAAAGGACTCAGTTGACAGCGTGTAAAGGTAACCTATGGAATGGGACACCACACACTCTTTGTCACGAGGGTGACAAAGTGAGACTGTCTCAAAAATAAAATAAAATAAAAATGGTAAGAAGGTAAATGTTATATTATGTGCATTTGCCACAATTTAAAGATGTAATGAAATTTAACATTTTAATGGAATTTAAAAATGAAGAATAAATGAATTTTCATTTATTAAGTATCATACTGGCAAAGATAAGTAAAATGAACAATTCCGTGAAATGTCGAGGGTTAAGGAAAAAGGAGCTTCATATCCTGTATTGTAGAACCCTTCTTGTGGGGGGCGATAATATTCTATGTATCAAAATGTCAAAAATGCAGCCCTTGACCAAACCAGGGGACATTAATGTCTTGCACTTCTGTGCTGTGCTCACTGGCTCTGAGCTAACGTCAAAGAATATTTGGAGACACATTGCAAATGGGGGCAGGTCACTGTCAGGTGGCTTACTGTCAGCGTGTGTCCTACCTTAGCAGAACACCCAACACCATGGGGCTGAAATGACAGTGGTGGGTGTAGGCAGGGTGGCTGCTGCAGGAGGGAGGGAGGACCATGGGAGCAGGTGCAAACTGAGGAGTGGGTCCCCAAGTGGGAGGACAAACACATTCCTGACTGATGATTTCTATTTTCCCAGTAAAGTGTGACGGGTCAGTACCCGAGAGCTGCAGCCAGGGCAGTCTGGAGGAGAAAGGAGACAGTGAGGAGGGCTGTTCCACGGGGAAAACCTCTTTTTCTTTTTTTTTGAGACAGAGTCTCACTTTGTTGCCCTTGGTAGAGTGCTGTGGCTTCACAGCTCACAGCAACCTCAAACTCTTGGTCTCAAGCGTTTCTTTTGCCTCTGCTTCCCAAGTAGCTGGGAATACAGGTACCCGGCTATTTTTTAGAGACAAGGTCTCGCTCTGGCTCAGGCGAGCTGTCTCTGAGCTGTCTCGACCCCGTCGGCTCAGGCAAACCACCCGCCTTGGCCTCCCAAGCGCTGGGATTACAGGCGTGAGTAACTGCACCCGGTCCACGGGGGAAATCTCTTGAGAAAACACCAGGCCAGCTGGGCAGTGGGTTTTCAGTGGTGCCCTTGTGCCTCAGTGGGGGTTGGGCTCCAGCAGTTTCAGCTGTATGAGGCGGGACCAAAGGAGACAGATGGCTGTGTTCAGCCCAACACTAATCCGCATACAGTAGCATATGAACGTACAATGTGATGAGGGCAGCGCCAGCTTCTGCCCAGGACCATGGTGTGTAAAAGAGGCCAGCACAGTGCCCAGGTGCTAGGCACACCTTCATTTTCATCGCTTCCATCCCGCCGTTCCCTGAGGGCAGGGAAGCCTAGATTCTTGGATGGAAATGAAACCACCCCCTAGAAAGTGCCTGTGCTGGAGTGACGGGGAAAATTTTGCTCCCTAAAGCCCACCCCACCCCATCACAACCTCCCTGCCCATTGCAGAGGTTGGCGTGGGCATCACCGGTTTCGGAATCTTCTTCGTCCTCTTCGGGATACTCCTGTACTTTGACTCGGTGCTCCTGGCCTTTGGAAATGTGAGTCTCCCACCCCTGTGTGCTCCCCTGCCCCAACTCTCCCAAGGTCTCTGTTGCCAGCGGAGCCAGCCCCAAGTTCATTCAGATCATGCCCAACCAGAAGCCAGACATTAGGGTGGGAGAGGGCTGCAGGAGAGGGACCACAGAGCCTACTGGCACAGAGCTGCTGAGCGCCTGGATTCTCTCACACCAGCCTCTGGCCAGGCCCTGGCTATCTCTGCCATCTGAATTCCACCGTCTAGGGGTCAGGAGAGAGCGGGATGGCTGTGGAGGAAGGTGGGCCACTGGTAAAGTCACAACGAAAACACATTTCATGTGAAACAAGGGGCTAAGAGGAGAGCGAGCACACCTAACTGGAGAAAGGTGGGAAGGAATCTGTTCCAGGGGGTGGAACAGTAAGAGAAAAGCTGTGGACATGGGGGAGGGGAAGCAGGGACGTGCTAGAAGAAAGCCACAGTTATATTTGGCCAGCGCCGGGGAACTCCTAAGGGGTCATTCGGAGCCACGCTGTGGGAGGTGATAGGGCCCTCGAGCGAGGCCTGGAGTAACAGTCTAGAGCTGGTGAGCCCCGAAGGTTCTGTGTGACTTTGGCAGTGGCTGCCTGACCTATTTAGGTCTCAGTCTTTCCCCTTGTAAATGCAGAGACTCTCCCTGCATGAGGGTCTCTGGGAGGCATGATGGGAAACCAAGTCATGTATGAAGAAGTGCTTGGGATCCAAGGAATTGGGTGGGAAATGATTACAGAACCCCTCCAAGCACTCTTGCCCACCCCCCTGCCTCTGGTCTGTTCCCAGCCAGCCTCGAGGCCCTGGGATGCTCCCACGTTCTGGGCACCCTCTGATACGCGTTGAGGGATTGGCAGGTCTGGCCGGGCTGAGTGCCCGACTCCTAGCGGGTGGGTGTGTTTGCTTCACAGTTCTCTCCCTTCCCCAACAGCTACTGTTCCTGACGGGCCTCTCCTTCATCATTGGCTTGAGGAAAACCTTTACATTCTTCTTCCAGCGGCACAAACTCAAAGGGACCAGTTTCTTCTTAGGGGGTGTGGTCATTGTGCTCCTGCGCTGGCCCCTCCTGGGCATGCTGCTGGAAACCTACGGATTCTTCAGCCTCTTCAAGTGAGTGCAAATCCCTGCAGTTCTGCATAGCTGCGGTCAGCTTGGGCCTTTGGTGGCCCTCAGTCTGACTACCCTCCATCCTCTCCTCCTGGGCCATCACTGACTCCTCTCTCCTCCTCTCTGCTCCTAGGGGCTTTTTCCCTGTCGCCTTTGGCTTCCTCGGCAACACCTTCAGCATCCCCTTCCTGAGCACGGTAAGTGGCTCAGTGGTGGTGCCTTGGGGAGGAGGACGCACATGGACCTGGGAAAACTGCTGTCCCTCTGCCCTGAGACCCGCTGGCCTGTCTTCAGCTCCGCTTCCCCTCCTTCCTGCACCTCACGGTGAGGGAATCCACAAGCAGTTGTGCCTAAATGAATAACTGCTTGTTAAAATCAAAGAAATGGAGACTTAGCCAGAAAGTGCCCGAGGTTTCTGGGAAACTGGCTAAGTCTGGGTCCAGGCACGGAGAGGATGTGTAATAACCTATGACGGCAGGGAAAACAGGTGGCAGACTCTGTCCTGTCCTGGGGGCAGGCATGGCCAGTGATCCCAGACCCTGCCCTCCCTTTCTCTGAAGCACCTGATGGAATATGAGCTCAGAGGACCCTGGGAGCAGGGGGGAGGACCCTATAGAGAGCACCTAGTTGTGCCCGCCAGCTGAGCACGTCCCCTGCCAACCCCCTCCCAGCTCCCAAGGCCAGCTCAGTAATAACCTGGATATTGAGTCTGCTTTCCACTCTTTGTCTGGAGTAATGATTCTTGGCTCCCACAGCTGTTCCAGAGGCTTCAAGGCACCAGCTCAATGGTCTGAATGACAGAGATGAACTCCTTGAACTTGGATCATTGGTTGAAGGGGCTGGAGGGAAAATGGGGACCCCCCTCACCGCCCCCACCCAGCGCTGACTCACTTCCCTGCATATCCGGACCTCCTCAGGCCCAGAAGGAAGGATGGAGCTGAGTGACTGACTCAAATCCTGAAGTCAGCTGAAGAAGCTGCCAGGACTGCTAGGGGAGAGACCCAGGGCCCCTTGCAGATCAGACTGGGGCTGGCATCACATCCCCACCCTATATTTATGGGGGGGAAAGAGAAGATTAAATCCCCAAGCCTTGAATGTGTCTGAGACTCAAGTCAGTGTCCCATTAAGCCCATCCCCTGCCTCAGGGCAGGCCACATGCACCATGATTCCACGCAGCAAAGTTGTGGTCTATGAGGGTCAGGCCTCTTCTCATAGGCTACCATTTGTATCCAGACATTTAATAGCCCTAATGAGTGAGCAAATATGTTTGCAAGCCGGTTAGCAGTAAGAGCTAGATGAGGGATGGTACTAATCCTACGTACTGTCAGAGGGCTTCTCAGCCACCGGGTGCTGAGAGCACAGAGCACCAACCAGGGAGAGCTTGTGCTGGGAGAACTTCCCATCTGGGGGCGGGGGCACAGCGCCTACCTTCAGGGACTTCTAGTCTGATAGAAGAAATAGTCCCTGTCGTGGAGAGCAGCTTGTCCAAGCATAAAGGGAATTCTTGCAGGCTCCAGAAAGAGACAAGAATCACCTGCAAAGCGTGTATTTAGTGAGCATCTACTGAGGGCTCTCCTCGTACGTACCAAGCAATGGAGTAGGTGCTGAGGGTACTGGGGAAGGAGGCCTGTCTCTGCCCTCAAAGTACACCAACTATCACAAAACAGTAGGACGCAGGCTCTCTGGATGTGCTGCCACCTGGAAGTCACCTCTCTGCTGTCCCTGGCACTTCCCAGGTGCGTCCACTTCTAGAGCTACCATCTTATTCTCCTTTCTTAGAGCCAGTTGCTTATATTGTTGGTTATCTCGCTCATCTGACCGTGTCACATTATATTCATCACGAAACCCTGTGTTGAGGAAGCGCTCAGTGATTGAGGAAAGAGGGGAAGAAGAAAGAAAGAGAAAAGGAGAGAACCCTCCACCCTTCCCACCAATTGCGGGACACTGCCCAGGAGCTGCCCGCTGGCTCCCTCTGGTTGGAGGCCTGAACTGAACTGGCTTTCTCTCAGAGCCAGATGCAGGGCATATGACACCATGGCACTCTACCCAGGGTGACAGCTTAAGTCCCTGTCTCAAAAAAAAAAAAAAAAGGAGCCCCCGGGTCAGCCCGTGCCCCTCTCCACTTCAGACTAGGTGTGTCTGTGGCTCTTGTCAGAGAGGGAACTGATACCCTCCCCCCGCATAACTCCTCAAGTAGCAGAATGGGTCTCCGGCTGAGTGGGTGGGTGGGGAAAAGGTGACACACTACAAGGAAGGGTAAGCCAGCCCGGGAGGGCTTCTGCAGGAGAGGGGAGGCCTGCTCCAGCCCCAGCCAGGAGGCGGGGTGGGGGAGGAGGAGAGTAGGCAGAGGTGGGCTTATCTTGGAGACGTCACCCTGGCTCTATAAAAGGGATGTGATTGGGAGCTGCTGAGGGTGAGTCCGGGAGCCCAACTTTCCTCCCTGTGGGCACTCACCCCTCCAGGTGGTCTGATCACCTCAGCGACCCTGCTGCCCTCCCACTGGGCCAGGACTGAGCCAAGGTAGGTACAGGCCACATCATCCTAGGGGAGGGGTCTACCCTGACCCGGGGGCTCCACAGGGGGAGCAAAGAATTCTTGGAATTCCTTCCAAGACTGACTGGTACATCCAGACAGGCAGAAGGGAGCTGGGGTGGGGGCACTGATCCTTCTTGATTACCAACTTGGTCAGATTATTCGGGGCTCCTGAGTAAATACATTGACTTTATTTGTGAAGATAGGATTCTGGGGATCCCTAAGGGCTCTTCCTTGCTGTAGGAGGAATAAAAGCAATAAATAGACTCTCCGTGGCTGGGAATAAGGACACAGAAGCTCTGGGGGGAACTGGGGATCGCCTCAGCGTTCATGGGCTCACAGGGTTCCTCTGAGCAGTTTCCCCAAATTATGAATGGGAGCTACCAGCTTAACAAAAGGCACCTACCTACATACCAATACTAAGTACCACCCCAAGAACCAGGGGCCACCCAGGAAGGAAGCTACCCCACTTCAATAGCTTTCCAGCGATACCTGGAAGGTGTTGCTCACCAGGTACTAATCCCCTACAGTTGGGAGAACCACAAAAATTGTCCCTAGCAAGTCAGCCAGTCATAGCTCCTTGGATGGTGACAGTTGTTTCCGTGGGCGAGTGAGTCAACTCCGAATTGAGGGAATGTGCATGTGTGTGTGTGTTTGTATGTGTATGTGGGGGATATGTGGTGTGTGTGGCATGTGGAGGTATATATGTGTGTATGTGTGGGATATATGTATGTGTATGTGTGTGGTGTGTGGATGGGGATGTGTGTATTGCACGTTTTTGTGTGTGGTGCATGTGGGTGTGTGTGCTTGATATGTGTGTACGTGTGTATATATGTGGTGTGTGTTGTTTTTTTATTTTTGAGACAGAGCCTCGAGCTGTCACCCTGGATAGAGTGCGGTGGCATCACAGCTCACAGCAACCTCCAATTCCTGGGCTCAAGCGAGTCTCTTGCCTCTGCCTCCCAAGCAGCTGGGACTACAGGTGTCCGCCACAACGCCCGGCCATTTTTTGGTTGCAGCCGTCATTGTTGTTTGGCAGGCCCGGGCTGGATTCGAACCCGCCAGCTCAGGTGTACATGGCTGGC
>CAUYRH010039746.1:0-34232 GCA_963574655.1 Perodicticus potto | reverse complement strand
CACTAAAAAGATCATTCTATTGATGAAACTTATTAAATGTAGAGTATCAATGTCTTTATATAGTGATTAAGAAAATGCTATGAAGGCTATCTCTCACAGTACGATCAAAATGTTTCTGATTGTATATGAAGCACATTCTGCTCTATGATTGCACCAATGTACACAATTACGATTTAATAAAATTATTATAAAAAAATAAATAAATAAATCATAGTGAGGCAGCACCTGTGGCTCAAAGGAGTAGGGCACCAGCCCCATATGCCAGAAGTAGCAGGTTCAAACCCAGCCCTGGCCAAAAACTTCAAAAAAAAAAATTAGGTGAAAAATAAATTATAGTACATCCATACAATGGAATTGTAAGCAGTTATAAAAAGAATGAGAAACTCTTATCTACTAATGGAATGACAACATCTCAGTTGATTTAAATGAATTTTATTTATAACATACATGAGAGATATATTTTTTTTTCTTTTTTTTTTTTTGGAGACAGAGCCTCAAGCTGTCACCCTGGCTAGAGGCTGTGGCATCACAGCTCACAGCAACCTCCAATTCCTGGGCTCAAGCGATTCTCCTGCCTCTGCCTCCCAAGTAGCTGGGACTACAGGCACAACACCTGGCTATTTTTTTGGTTGCAGCCGTCATTGTTGTTGGGCGGGCCTGGATTCGAACCCGCCAGCTCAGGTGTATGTGGCTGGCGCCCTAGCTGCTTGAGCTACAGGCGCCGAGCCATACATGATATATTTTTAAGCAGGGCAGGTGACTGAGTAAAGGTATAGAATTGGATGTTTGGAAAGGTAGAATTTCTTTAATTGGCTTGCGTTTATGTAAAATATTTTCAAAAAATGGCAACGTTGGTTGCCTCCCAGGAGAGAAGCTAGGAGGCCAGAAGACAGGGGTGGAAAAGAGATATTTCCCTGGATTATTCTGAGAGCTTTTGACTATTGAACCATGTGAACATTTTACCTATTCAAACAATTTTTTAAATGTAGGTGTGTGCAAGGGACTGGCAGTCACCTCCATAACCAACTGGTGACCTTACCCTATCACTGTGGACTATACATGTGTGTTCATGTGCTTGCATGGGTGTACTTCTCTGCACACGTGTGCATAATAAGTACACGTGTGGGCCTGTGCTTCGGGAAGGAGAAAGATGCACAGTTTATGTTCAGCATTACTGAAGGGATCTGCAACTCAGCAGTGAGTAAATGTCCCACCAGGCACAGCCAGTCCTGCCAGGGGCTGCTGACTCTGCCTGAGCTTCACCTCCTGGGTCCTGGAATCTAGAGGAACACAGGCAGTGGCTCCTCTGCCCCAGTCAGTCAAGTCACTCCAAACGTGGCTGTCCAGGCCCTAGCTCCTGCTCTTGGCAGCTGCCGGGAGCTCTGAGCTCAGAATCTGCAGGCTCAGGCCTCTAGGGGTCTCCACTACTTTGGAATCCAATCCCTCCCTAGAGGGAGTCTGAAGAAACCCTGTTCTACAAAAAACGACAATCGCATAAGAGACAGGAGATGACAACGGTGGCATTCTGACATCTGCAGAATGCACAGGTGGCATTTAGAGGTCAGGTGGTCTAGTTCTGCTTGAATATCTTCTATCAAATCCCTGCTGAGTGGCCAGCCAATCCCTACTTAGATACTTCCAGTGACAGGGAGCTCATTACTCACAGGGCAGGCTCTCTTCTGTGGGAGAACAGCTCAAATAAGTAGATTTCTAGGTTCTTATTCAGAAGAAACCTGCTTCCCTACCTCTGGTTCTGGTTCTGCCTGTGGGAAAGTGAGACTCACTAGTGCAACACAGTGATTAGAAACGCAGTGTGAGACTGTGGACCAGGGCACTTCTCAGCTGTGTAACTGTAGACCACTCCGAGTGTGTTTCCAAATATATAAAACAGGGATAATAAAAAAGCCTACTTCACTGGACTATCATTAATTAAGATAATGTACGAAGAAAATACACTAGCATGGTTAATTCATTGTGTCTATTATTTCTAGTTCTAATGCCTCGGCCACAAGACTGTCTTGAGTTTGAGACAATGGCATCTTGGCCAAAAGGCCAGCCCAGCAATGACTTGTCTTCCAAGCTTCCATCTCAGGCCTTAGCTGAGGAGTGGACATAGAGGTGAAGGGCACCCCTACTGTCCAGTGTCTGCACTCACCAGTGATGAGGTTGTCCACAAGGGTGGTAGGCATGCAAAAGATGCCCACCAGCAGGTCGCTGACGGCCAGGTTGAGGATGAACATGTTGGTGACTGTGCGCATGTGCCGGTTCTTGAGCACGATGAAGCAGACCAGGGCATTGCCCACCATGCAGAGGAGGAAGATGAGCGCATAGGCCACAATGAACATGGCTGCCACAGGGGAGGAATGCTGGTAATAGGAGGAGAAGGTGAGGTTTGCAGCCAGGGCAGCCTCAGCAATGCTCTCGTTGTGACTTGGGGGCCAGCTGCCATTGGGAGATTGGGAGAGCTCCCCTAGGACCAAAAGAACATATGGCTCAGGACTCTGGGCAAAGAAGAGATAACTGACTTCTCACCACTAGTGAGACCATTCATGTGCCAAACCCCAGCCACACACTGATCCAAGACTTTGGGCCCACAACCACTCAAACCCTGATCTTTGACTTCACCCCATCTTGTTCATGACTCAGTCCCCAATGTTGGCTATTCTCCACTAACCACACTCCTCACCCCCAAAGAGGCTCCATCCTCCTTGGCCCTGCTCTGTGTCCTAGAGGCTACCCTCCAAGGACCACATGAGCCAGGTTCCCTTGCCCCTGGCCTCTGGCTGAGTTTAGTTTAGCCAATGGGAGGCACAGAAGGAGATGACAGGCCAGGAAAGAGAGATATCAATGTATTTATCTCCTGATTCCTCCCTGGCCTGCCCAATTCTGCCAGCACCTAGGTGGGCTTTTTGTTTATTTGGGGTTTTTTTGTGTGGACACAGCTCGCTCCTGTTGGGTGACTCTTCCTCTGTGACTGCAGCCCTTGCTGGGCCATAATAGCACTACCCCTTCTCCTCATATCAACGGGCCTGCACAGAGGAACCGCTTCCTGTGCTTGCTAGTCACTGGCTGCTTCAGCCTTTCTGGTGGCTCTCTTATCCCTCATCTTACCTCTGTAAAGTTTTCCATTTAACCCTCTTCAGTTAAACCCTTTCTGAGTGCACCACCTGTTTTCTTCTGGGACCCAACTGTTAGACCTTCAAAAATCTCTGATGTCCCTTCTCCTCGTCTCCTTCATAGAACTTTGGATGGGAAAGGGAAGAAGGCAGTAGAGGCAGGAATAATCAAAGGGGAATCTGAACGCGGTAAGGGGCAGAGGCACAATGCATTCCCCAGGACAACATCCAAAGCCAAAGCTACAGCCATCCTTGATCACCCCTCATCTTTGTGATCAGCTGCTCCCTCTGCATAGCACTGAACAAAGCATTTCCACATCTACTTTTCATTTAACTTTCTGAGCTACTCATGATGTAAGCAGCCAGGTATTAGCCTCATTGGAAATGCGGACCAGAGGGGTTCCACGACTTGCTCAATGTCCTACAGCAGACCTGCTTTGAGTGTCTCTGAAGCAGGACCAAGCTTTAGTGTGTTACGAAGAGAGGGCTCAGTGTCCAACCTCAGCTCTTCTGGGAAGTCATTAGTTGGGGTGACTCACGATATTGTCTCATAAGCTCTCCTCTTGTCTACCTCTGGGATCAAACAGAACGTGGCCTGTTCCAGGGGAACAAAGAGTCTCTGGGGGGTCTTTCTGCCACATCAGAGCTCAGCTGCTGACCTGGAGGCTTGGGATCTGCAGCTAGAGACACCCTGGAGCAGGGCTAATGAGCTGGCACTGTCAGGGCTTCAGGGACAGAGGTACAGCAGGGGGCCCTTTGCCGGGGGTGGTGGGGTAGAAGGGCTGTTGGGGGATATGGAGAAGCTGGGGAAACTTCCTGTGCATAGTGAGAGGAAGTGATACCCCCCTGCTGAGACCTTCCCGGAGCATCCAGTTGCATTCGAACATCTTTATTTTAATACAGAAAGTGTCAAACATGTATAAGAGAGAATGTCATAGTGAATATGAGTATAAAGTTTAATGAACTGTTAACTAGAGAGAACAGAATAAAGAACTCCCACGAATACATTATATACTTTTAGTAATTATCAACTTAAGGCCTGCAGTCATTTCATCCATACGCCCACACCTCTTTGGATTATTTTGAAGCAAATACCAGACATTACTTCCTTTCATCCATAAAGATTTCAGTTTGTGTCTCTAAAAGATAAGAGCTCCAAAACAAACAAAAAACTGTGGTTACATTATTATCGAACCCAACAAAATTAACAATTATATCATAATATTATCAAATAACCAGCATTCAAAATTCTCTGATTGTTTCATGATTTTTTATTTATTTCTTTTTATTTCTTTTGTTGTGTTGTTATTGTTGTTGAGACAGAGTCCCACCCTATGTCCCTGAGCAGAGTGCAATGGTGTCATATCTCACTGCAACCTCAGACTTGGGTTGTGGGCATCCCGCTGCCTCAGCCTCCAGAAGCTGGTGGGATTATAGACGCTTGTTGGTGCCCGGCTGGGTTTTTCCATTTTTTTCATGAGTTGGGGTCTCACTCTCACTCAGGCGAGTCACGAACTGAACTCAAGCAATTGTCCCTCCTCAGCCTCCCACAGTGCTGGGATTACAGGCATGAGCCACCGCGCCCGGCTATTCATTTATTTTTTTTAAGACAGAGTCTCACTGTGTTGCCCTGGGTAGAGTGCAATGCCATCACAGCTCACAGCAACCTCCAACTCTTGGGCTTAAGCCATTCTCTTGCCTCAGCCTCCCAAAAAGCTGGGACTACAGGCGCCCGCCACAATGTCTGGCTATTTTTTTGTCGTTGCGGGCGTCATCGCAGTTTTAGCTGGCCCAGGCCGGGTTCAAACCTGCCAGCCTCAGTGTATGTGGCTGGCGCCCTACCCACTGAGCTATGGGCACCACCCTCATAATTTTTTAGTAATTGGTTTGTTTAAATCAGCGGTTCTCACCCTGTGGATCACGACCCTTTTATAACAATGAAAATACATCGCGGCATTAGGAAGGTTGAGAACCACTGGTTTAAATGACGATCCAAATAAAATTTCCATTTCTACTAACTATTATGATGCACCAAACCAACTCAAAATATAGTGGTGTGGCTCTTGGGATCATTCCTGCAGCTGCTGTCATCTGCTGACTCGCCTGGGACTAGAAGGTCCAAGACACCCAACCTATGTGTGTCAGTTCTCCTTCATGTGGCCTCTCATCCTCTGGGAGGTCAGACTGGGCTTCTTCAGAGATCGAGGGTCTTACCTTTCCAAAAGAACAAGAGAAACACCTGGGGTCCAGAATTTTCACAAGTCCACTTCTGCCACACTCTATTGGCCAAAGCAAGTTGCAGGGCCAGCCCAGATTTAAGCCAGTGGAAAAACATAACAGTTTCACCTCTTGATAGGAAGAACAGCAACATGATTTTTCTTCTTTTTTTGAGACAGAGCCTCAAGCTATCTGCCTGGGTAGAGTGCCGTAGCATCACAGCTCACAGCAACCTCCAATTCCTGGGCTCAAGCGAGTCTCCTGCCTCCGCCTCCCAAGTAGCTAGGACTACAGCTACAACACAACGCTCGGCCATTTTTTGGTTGCAGCTGTCATTGTTGTTTGGCGGGCCTGGGCTGAATTCGAACCCGCCAGCTCAGGTGTACATGGCTGGCGCCTTAGCCTGTTGAGCCACAGGCGCCGAGCCAGCAACATGATTTTTCAAAGGAGGTATAGACACAGAAGTGTGATTCTTTAAGGTCCATTATTATAAAATCTGCCCCCATCTCAATACTGTATTTGGTGAGTGTGGCTTGTAGACGTCTTAGTTTACAGTTTCTCCCCCTGAGGCCTTTCTCTTCTGCAGGTCTGTTTGTCACATAGACTCGATCATTGGTCTGCAGAGTTTCCTGCAGACTGGATTTTCCTGATTGCTCCTTCATGATGTCTTTTTACACATTCTGCTCTCTGTCCTCTGTATTTCCTATACTTGGTAGTGAGATCCAGAGGCTTGATCAGATTCTGTCTGGTGGTCTCTCTCCTTGTGGGGCTAAGGTTGATCACTGGGCTCAGGTGATGTCAGCCTGATCTTCCGTGGTCATGATCCCCATTCTCTTTTTACCTAATTTTTCCATTGGCCATGAATGATCACTGCCTAGACTCCTCATTGTATTTTGCATACAATCCACGCTTTTCACCATGCCCCATGAAACGCTGCATGGTCTGGTCCCTATTGACATCTTTCACCTTTGCCCATTACACTCAGGCCACTTTGCTATCTTCTTGGTTCTAGCTTCTTCCAACCCCAGACCCTGCTCTTCCCCGCCTTTCTTTCTTTCTTTCTTTTTTTTTTTTTTTTTAGACAGAGCCTCAAGCTGTCACCCTGGATAGAGCGCTGTGGCATCACAGCTCACAGCAACCTCCAACACCTGGGCTCAAGCGAGTCTCCTGCCTCCGCCTCCCAAGTAGCTGGGACTATAGGCGCCCGCCACAATGCCCGGCCATTTTTTGGTTGCAGCCGTCATTGTTTTTTGGCGGGCCCAGGCTGGATTCAAACCCGCCAGCTCAGGTGTACGTGGCTGGCGCCTTAGCCGCTTGAGCCACAGCCGCCAAGCCCCCCTCCTTTATTTCTCAGTGTAGAGGTGTCTTTGCAGAGAAGCACAACCTGATTACTGCATATATAGTAGGTGCCCCACAATTATCTCTCACAGCATGTTTATGTTCTTCAATCTGTCACTATTTTGTTTCCAGGTATGTTGTCTTTTTCCTTCACACTTGAAAGTCAGCTCAGAAAGCAGGGGTCTTCCCTGTCTTACTGGTGGCAAAATCCCCAGCCTGTCCAAAGTAAATGGTTCAACAAGCAATCAGTAGTTATGGAATGAATAATGTATTTATTTGAAGGAAGGCAGATCCTGACACCAGGTGACAGGTCCACCTCCAAGGAGGCAGTGCTGGTGTTGGGAGGCATTCCTAGTCCCTTCCGGAAGAAGGGAGACATCACAATGCCTGTTGGGAGACTTCCCAGGCAGCTGAGCCTCAAAATCAACTCTGAGTCAACTCCCGTGTCTAGGGGAATCTGTGGGTGTGCCCAAGCAGAAGAAATTGCCAGAATCTCTCAGGTTAGATTCCAGTCTATTTCTTCCACTGCCTTTTGCTTAGCTGTCTAGTGAGTTCAGATACTGAAGTCTGTCATTGGGAAGTATTGGGGAGTAACTCTGGCCATCTCAAGAGCTAAGCCTGGGCATCTGGCTACAGACTTATCCCAGGTTCCAGAGCTACATATTAATCCTTTCTCAAGGAGGAAAAACTCTTCATATTTCTGGCAATTCTCTTGGACTGGAAGCAAGCTATTCTCCCACCACCCAAGGGTTCCATTCCAGCAGTTAGAGACCTCATTCATACCTTAGACTTGTCCTTTCTGGGATCTGCCAGGTGCCCTTGAGGTTACGGCCTATGAAATTTTTGTCTACTCAACCCAATTAGGCCCAGGGTGGAAGAGAAGATTAGGGTGTAGAGGGCTCCCTGATCAGAAGCATCAGCATCACCTGGAACTTGTTAAAAACAGAAATTCTTGGGCCCCATCCCTGGGATGGGGGAAACCAGAAACCCCAGGGGGCTAGGACCCAGCTATCTGTGTTTTACATTTTAAAGTGACTACCAAGTGATTCCAATGCATGCTCCAGTCTTTTGTTTTATTTATTTGTTTGAGACAGTCTCACTCTATCACCCTGGGTAGAGTGCTGTGGCTTCCTAGCTCACAGCAACCTCAAACTCTTAGGCTCAAGTGATCCTCCTGCCTCAGCCTTCCAAGTATCTGGGACTCCAGGCACCTGACTAGTTTTTCTATTTTTTGTAGAGATGAGTGTCTCGCTCTTGCTCAGGCTGGTCTCAAACTCCTAAACTCAAGTGATCCACTGGCCTCAGCCTCCCACCTGCTACAGTTATAGAACCACAGAACTAAAAAATTTCCACCAAAGACCCTGGAAATACCATGCAGGTTGGGAAGCCAGCCATCCTACCTGCCTCCTTACCTCTGTGGGAACTCAGCATTTTCATCTTTAAAATAGAAGCACAAACATTTCCTGGGTAGGATAGGTCATGTCACATCTCTGGAAACCAAATTCCTCATTGGTAAAATGGAGCTGAATTAACACCTACCAAGGAAAGGAGTGGTGTGGTGAGGAGGGGTGAGGATTTAGGGAGGTGATGCTTGGAGCACATCGGTGCTCATGGAGCTTGGTCAGTTTAGCAACAGCAACACCAATGATATGAAATCAGACAATAGATGTGAGTGCGATAGTTTATACTATTCTTAGCTCGGGCCTCCTTGCATAAGCCTGAAAGAAGTGTGAGAGAGAAAACCCCAAAACGAATGAGGGGTCTGGGTGTGTCCCTGAGCTCCCAGGCCTCCCACTAACAGTTTCATCGACAGCGCCACCTGCTTGTTCATACTGGTAAGACAGGGAAGCTCAGCCACTTATGGCGTGCCTTCCGGGCAGGGCCTGCTGGTGAAGAGCACAGCAGGAGGGTATTAACCATGAGATACAAAAAGTCCAAGGTCATTTCTAATTAAAGAAATGGAATGGAATTTTAAAAGACTGATAATTTGTTCATCAGTTAGGTTGTCAAAGACATAAAGTGCTCAGTGAGGGCCAAAGAGTGACTATGCACTGGGGGTGGAGGGTACAAATCGGCTCAGTCTTGGGGTGGGGCACATCAGTCCAGCATCCCAACTAGAGACCCGTTCCCAGATCCACCCTTTCCACTTCGGGGGTTTCTCCTGAGGAACAGCGTGAAGTGTAACAGTGAGGGGAAAATAGTGACCAGGGGTTATAATGATTACACAATAGTATGTACATGCACTAAATCCATTTTTTTTTTTGAGACAGAGCCTCAAGCTGTCACCGTGGACAGAGTGCCGTGGCATCACAGCTCACAGCAACCTCCAACTCCTGGGCTCAAGCGAGTCTCCCGCCTCAGCCTCCCAAGTAGCTGGGACTACAGGCGCCCACCACAATGCCCGGCCATTTTTTGGTTGCAACCACCATTGTTGTTTGGCGGGTCCAGGCTGGATTCAAACCCGCCAGCTCAGGTGTAAGTGGCCGGCGCCTTAGCCCATTGAGCCACAGGCGCCGAGCCAACACTAAATCCATTTTATGGTGTGTATAGAGGGTGGTGTTTTCTCAAGTGATTTTTCTTTCTTTCTTTTTTTTTTTAAGAGACAGAGTCTCACTTTATTGCCTTCGGTAGAGTACTGTGGCATCACAGCTCACAGCAACCTCCAACTCCTGGGCTTAGGTGATTCTCTTGCCTCAGTCTCCCGAGTAGCTGGAACTGCAGGCAGCTCCACAATGCCCGGCCATTTTTTGTTGCAGTTTGGCCAGGGCTGGGTTCGAACCCACCAGCCTTGGTATATGGGGCCGGCGTCCTACCCACTGAGCCACAGGCACCGCCCTATTTTCTGTTTTTCTAACTTGTATTCAACCTTCCTAGTCAGAAGGAAACTCTCATACATGTGATAAAATAGTGACTACAGCATCAGCTCATATCAAAATCACAGCACGAGGTATGTGGTGGCTCACACCTGTAATCCTAACACTCTGAGTCTGAGGTGGGTGGACTGCTTAAGTAAGATCAAGACCAGCTCACGCAAAACTGAGACCCCATTTGTACTAAAAATAGCCAGGTGTTGTGGCAGGCACCTGTAATTCCAGCTACTCTGGAGGCTGAAGCAAGGGAATTGCTTGACCCCAAGAGTTTAAGGTTGCTGTGAGTTACGACACCATGGCACTCTACCCATGGCAACCAAATGAGACTCTGTCTCAAAAAAACAAAACAAAACACAATGCAGACCCCACATCCCTCCTCCCTCTCCGTCTGCCCGCCTGGGATTAGATCAGAATCTCTGGGGGTGGGAAGTTTTAAGCATTGGTATTTTAAAAAGCTCCCTTGGACTTGGTGCCCATAGTAGCACAGTGGTTACGGCACCAGCCACGTACACCGCAAAGGTGGCAGGTTCAAGCCTGGCCTGGGCCAGCTAAACAAAATGACAACTGCAACAAAAAATAGCTGGGTGTTGTGGCGGGCGCCTGTGGACCCAGCTACTTGGGAGGCTGAGGCAAGAGAACCACTTAAGCCCAAGAGTTTGAGGTTGCTGTGAGCTGTGATGCCACGGCGCTCTACCCAGGGCAGCAGCTTGAGACTCTGACTCAAAAAAAATTCAATTAAATTTAAAAGCTACCTTGGTGATTTCCACACAGCCAGATTTGAGAACCACTGAATTATATAGTCTGTAGTCTAAAGGCATTCATAGTCAGGTTTAGCGGGGCTTAACATTTTGGGGGTCACCAAACTCTCTGAGACTCTGATGCATTTAAATTCATTTAATAAGTGCTTTCCTGGGCCTTCTCTTCATGCACCAAGAAAAGATCCCTGACTAGAAGGAATTTAGTCTTCAAAATCATTGGATACTCTCCCCAAAAAGCACTCGATGTTTGACACACTTTCGGGGAGTAGTGGGCATCCAGGGTTTTGGCTCACTCCTCAAGTATTACCTTCTTTCTACCTAGAGAATTTTCTCCTTGCATGCAGCTTATGAGGGACTGTTAATCAGGACTTAGAGCCCACCTCTGGCCAAAGGACAGCCAATCTGACCTCTTCTGCTTTGGATTTGCCTCTGGGTCCTAGGAACGCAGCTTTTCCTTCCTTTGGATGACCTGACCACACCTTCCAATAGACTCCCATTGTTGCTTAAGTTAGCACCAGTTTCTATTGCTTGTAACCCTAAAGTTAATTATACTTGGACTTCTTAGGAGTCTGTGGAGTCCATGTTCAGAACCCAGGGACAGTGGAAGGGATAGGGATGGGCAGGGGTGGCACCACAGACCCTCAAGGTTTCTGCTCCCCAGTTTAGACATTTGCGCCCCCCACACATATCCTGCCTCTTAAAAGATCGTGTGATCTTCCACAGGAACAGTGCTGATGAGGGAGGAAAAGACACTGACCTAGGAATCAGGATGCATGGCTTTGAGTATTGTCCCAGCGGTGGTCACTCACTACATGTAAGAGGGGCTAGAGGGCAGGCCACTTGTTCTTGGTTTGAACGAGAAGCATGGGAACTTGTCTTAAGCCTACTTTGTGCAATTTTTGAAGAGAGGTATATTTAGTTCAGGGTGGGTTGGGGACTGATGATGGAAGACCCAAACGGCCCATGCCACCCCTTGGTACTCCCACGTGGACTGGGGAGATCTCCTTCATCCTCATGTCCTCCTTGGCTTTCAAATGTAGATGACCAGGGTTTCTTGCCTCTTCCCACCTTGTGTAACTGTTACCAGGCTCAGAGAGATATAAGAATAAATTATAAAGGGTTTCACAGAACCACAGGCTTCTTTCTGAAGAAGCAGGTACTACATTAGCTATCCTCAGGCAGCTGTGGGTTCCAGTTTATCTGGGTTTGTCCCCAAGGAAGCAAGCCTGAGCAAAGCCTGTGTTAACATAGCTCAGGAGAGTGAAAAGTGGCTCTTCAGGGGGATCTATGAGGAAGGAAGCTTCTTGATACTTGCAACCTCCCACTGTTCCTCCTGCAGCCTGAACCAAAGCCCACAACATCCTAGGCACCCACGATAGCAACGTGGATTTTGCAAGCCTGGCGCCTTCTGGGTGAGTAAGAACAGGCAGTCCTTCCAAGAATAATTTGGGTTGGCAAAGGCCAAAGATTTTGAGGGCAGAATTCCTGGAGCAGCCAACAGGGGCCCCCAAACAAGCCCCTTTTTATACTTTCCCTTTTCCTACTCTGAGGCCTTTTTATTTCTCCTTGTTTTCTCCAGGAGCTCTCTGGTTTTACCCATCAATACCTGTATTCAGGAAAGTTTCTGATACAAGTTATTTACCTCTCATTGAAAACTGAACTGCTTTTATCACACATGAAGCTTCTACTCTCAGTCTACTTAAAGGTTTGCAGGCTTTAAAAGGGAGAGTAGAAGAGGCTTAAGGGGGAAAGGGAGAATAAAAGAAACGGGGCAAGGGATTTTGTTCTCTCTTGCTTTTAGTAAGGCTAAGCATATGCCCTGGAGCGCCCTTCCTAGGTTCTATGGCTGTTTGCTCCCTAAGAGTCTACCTACTTAGTGCTGGCCATATTTCACTTCTTGTTTCAGCTAGGTATAGAGTTTTTTTTCCTCCTTCCACTAAGCTAGAAACATGTTAGGGGCAGAAGCCATGCCTAGTTCGGCTTGTAATGTTTCCCACTATCTGGTACAGGGTCTAGAATATATAGACTATTAATGAATGTTGGTAATTAATTTAGGTAGTAGAGACTATGAATTTTCCTCTGAGCACAACTTTAGCTGTATCCCATAGGTTCTGAGAGATAATGTTTCTATTATTGTTGAAATATATTTTGTACCACATCAAGCTATCTCTGATAAGGAAAGAAGAATTATTTTCATTTCATAGGAAAATAAAAATTCAAACTCAAAGACAAAGATACTTGCTTCAGAATACAGGGCACAGTAGTGGATCCTCAGGTTTTACTTGACTCTAGGATACAGGGTCCATCAAATAAGCCAGGAGACCTGGTCTGAGTGTGAGTCCCTGGACTTGCTCTGCCATCTCCAACCATTTTTTAATCCTCTCTGGATATCATCAGGTCACCTATAAAGACCTGCAGCATTCATTAGCAGCAACTAGAGGATCGTTGGTTTGAGAGAGACCTTGCCTCTCCAAGGCTCCAACTATAAGACTGATACCATGAATATTATATGTATCACCTAAAATCTTGCCTGAAGAAGCAGGCACACAATAGGCAGAGGCAGAACCAGGGTTGCCCCAGGATCAGCTGAAAAGTAGTGGAGGAGGACACCTAACCCCTTTGAGAGTCTTTCTTCCTCCACCCAATACTTCCTAACACAGCTTCACCACCTGGAGTCTCAGTGTCCTTGTCACACGTTACTTATATTCTTTCTCTCCCCATCCTTTTCAGGATGTTCTTTTAGGAGAGATTCTGATGAACTTGTTTTCACGGATGAAGTAATGACTCATAACAAAGTGCTGTGTCTCTTTTGGGTGTTTGCATTTCCAAAGGAGTCAGACCTTAGATCAGAAACAGCAAAGTTCTAATTATACAATTTCAGTAATTCACAAGAGAGCAGCAAAAAGCTTTTGAGAGAGCCTGAATTTAATTATTTTATATTTGTATTTTAAATAAATCTGATGGAAATTAATGTGTTATCAATTCCATTCACTGTGCCTTATTTTCCCATTTGTAAAATCCAAGTGGAGTAGGTGTTTATGCAAGCCTCCGCTGGCTATAATAGCCTGTGGGGTGGGGGGTGCAATAGAATGGGCCATACAATGATTGGAGCAGAAATACTCACTCTAAACGTATCTCCTGAACTCACTGCTGGGAGCTCGCCAGACTGGCATGGGAGAGACCATGGCTCCCATGAGAACCAGAACTACACACACCTAGCCTCTGCCTCCCCAGCAGCGTCTGAGACGCCTCCTATTCCTCACTTCTAGCAAGATAGGAACATAAGAATATCTTCAGGAGAAGGATGGATAGCTGAGCTCCATGGAGGCTGCAGTCCCAGAATGTTCCCAGAATCTAGGTCATTTGCACAGAAAGAATGAGCAGACCTGCTATAGTTCAAGCCAGGACAAACTGTGCCTCTTGGGCTTCAGTTTTATTATCTGTTAAATGGGGGTGATGCTGTTTCCCTGCCTACCTCGCAGGCTGGATGATGAAATGCTTTGTGATGAAGGACAGCACAGTGACTCTGGCAGCAGCATTTCCAAGGCATATGAAAAGGCAGCATCCACCTGGACCTCCAAGGTGCTACTGTGTCCTGTGCTGGAGAGATACCAGCTGACTTGCTTCTTTCTCCTCCTTTTCTCAGTAACTTCTTTCCCCTGTATAGCCACTTCCTCATAGGTATATGGGCATACATCCTCCCAGCCTAGGGCCTCTCGGCCACAGAGCTCTCAGGCTGGGTAGACAGCTGTGGAAGCCACCAGGGGCTCTTAGGAAGCTACTAGACTGATGTCAGGCTGGGGTTGGGATGGGGAGTAGCTCTGACCTGTCCTCCTGCTGACGTGTCCCTCAGTAGAGCATCACAGTCAAGGCCCAGTGAGGAAGATGAATGGGCGTTATTGCCCAGCTGGATCTGGCAGTTCTATAGGAGGCTTGGCAGACTGCTTGTCTCTCTAGGTGTTGGGAAAAGCCTTCTAGGTCCTCAAAGATCCCCCATCCCCAGCCATAGTTTTGGTCCAACCACCCAAGAACTTCCCCTCTTGCCCTCCAGTCAGTAATCAGACCTGTCAGCTCCCCTCGCTCAACCTGGATAGTGGGAATTGGTAAGGAAGAGATTGGAGGCCAGCTCTTAGTGGTAGAAAGTTTTTGCTACTGTTGAATTGAATTTTCCCACTGGGCCAAGTTCTGCTCCCTGGAGCCATACAAAGTAAGAGTGGGCCCCTGTCCCCAGGATCATCCCCTCTCCCTTTTTTCTCACCTGAACATCCCAGGGTATTCAGCAAGAGGGGCTCTATTCCTATCTCTTCAGCAGCCCATTTTGACCTTCCTATAACTCTCTTTAAGAATGCAAGCCATGATCACACCTACGGTGCATCTTAGTAGGGTACTGATGAAACTTATTAAATGTAGAGTATCAATGTCTTTATATAGTGATTAAGAAAATGTTATGAAGGCTATCTCTCACAGTACGATCAAAATGTTTCTGATTGTACATGAAGCACATTCTGCCCTATGATTGCACCAATGTACACAATTATGATTTAATAAAATTATTATTAAAAAAAAAAAAAAAGAATGCAAGCCATGGCTTGGTGCCTGTGGCTCAAGCGGTTAAGGCGTCAGCCACATACACCTGAGCTGGCAGGTTCAAATCCAGCCCGGGCCCGCCAAACAAAGACAGCTGCAACCAATAAATAGCCGGGCATTGTGGCAGGTGCCTGTAATCCCAGCTACTTGGGAGGCGGAGGCAGGAGAATTGCTTGAGCCCAGGAGTTGGAGGTTGCTGTGAGCTGTGATGCCATAGCACTTTACCCAGGGTAACAGCTTGAGGCTCCGTCTCAAAAAAAAAAAAAAAAAAATGCAAGCCATCACACTGTTGGTGGGATCGCAGACTAATACAGTCTCTTTGGAAAGAAGTATGGAAAATCCTAAAATAACTTAAAATAGACTTTCCATTTGATCCCACAATCCCTTTACTAGGCAGTCTGGGCATCTACCCGGAAGAAAAATAAATCATTTTATCATAAGGACATTTGAACTAGATTGTTTATCACAGCTCAATTTACAAGTGCCAAGATGTGGAAACAACCCAAGTCTCTATCAACCCATGAATGGATTAATAGACTGTGGTGTGTGTATGCCATGGACTACTATTCAGCCATAAAAAGATGGGGACTTTACATCTTTTGTATTAATCTGGATAGAGTTGGAGAACACTCTTTTTTATTTTTATTTATTTATTTTTTTTGAGAAGGAGTCTCACTATGTTGCCCTCGGTAGAGTGCTGTGGCATCACAGCTCACAGCAACCTCAAACTCTTGGGCTTAAGCGATTCTCTTGCCTCAGCCTTCCAAGTAGCTAGGACTACAGGCACTTGCCACAATGCCTGGCTACTTTTTGTTGCAGTTGTTTAGCTGGCCCGGGCTGGGTTCGAACCCGCTACCTTCCGTGTATGTGGCTGGCAGTATAACCATTGTGCTATGGGTGCCAAGCCTGGAGAACATTCTCTTAAGTAAAGTATCACAAGAATGGAAAAGCAAGTATCCAGGCTGGGTGTAGTGGCTCACACCAGTAATCCTAGCACTATGGGAGGCCAGGGTGGGTGGATTGCCTGAGCTCAGGAGTTTAAGACCAGCCTGAGCAAGAATGAGACCTGTCTCTACAAATAGCCTGGCATTGTGGCAGGCACCTGTAATCCCACCTCCTTGGGGGACTAGGCAGAGCATTGCTTGAGCCCAAGAGACCAAGGTTGCTGTGAGCCTTGACACCATGGCACTCTACCCAGGGTAACGAAGTGAGACTCTGATTCCCACCCCCCACCAAAAAAAAAAGGAAAGGAAAGGAAATATCCAATGTACTCAATACTAATTTGAAGCCAGTAGACAACTAATACACACCTACACAAGAGAAAAACTCGATTTGAACTCAAGTTGGGGGAAAGGTGAAGGGGAGGGTAGAGGAGAAAGTGGAGGGAGAGGGGAGGAGGGAGACAGATTGGGGTACTCCCACCTAATGGGTACAGTGTAATGGGCCTCTTGTGTGTAGGACACAACTACAACAGACACCTTACCTAACAGATGTAAACGTAACCTAATCATTTGTACCCTCAGATTACTCTGAAATATATATGAAAGAGAATACAAGTCAGATCTCCCCTATCTTAAATGTATGCTGTTGATTTCTTTGGACCTAAATTCCGGACTTCACATTTCGCTTACATTTACATTTCATTTCCTTGGTTTCAATCCAGCATTCTAGTATATTGAGATAAACTTGTATCTTGAATCTTGTAGTGTTAATGGCTCCTATCCACAGATTTGATAAGCATGCCTCTTACTTTCCCCCTGAAATTTTTTTTTTTTTTTTTTTTTTGGCAGGGGCTGGGTTTGAACCTGCCACCCCCAGCATACGGGGCCGGCACCCTACTCTTTGAGCCACAGGCGCTGCCCTCCCCCTGAATTGTTAATTAACATTATGTCAGAGTCAGAAAGTCCCAGGGATCCCTAGGCTGCTATGAAGCCTTTAATGAGCCCTAGTTGTCAATCCTCCATCATCCTCCCCATGGCGCTCCACCAATTTACATGTTTTTAAGGAGAGATCTTTGCAGTATCCTGCTGAACTGCTGTAATTCATCTTTTTCCCTCTCAGAAGCTCAGTCCAAAAGAGAAAATTTGGTAGGTTTAGCCTGATTTGTTCTTTTGTTTATTTCAGAAGTAGTATTTATTGTAAAACTTACAAGCTTTGTGAGTTTGAGATGTGACATTAACAGCAGGATGGAGTTACAGAATCATTTACCAACCAGTCTTCTCTGAGTAACAATTGCTCCAAATGCATTGATTTGATTTTTTTTTTTTTTGTAGAGACAGAGTCTCACTTTATCGCCTTCGGTAGAGTGCCATGGCGTCACACAGCTCACAGCAACCTCCAACTCCTGGGCTTAGGCGATTCTCTTGCCTCAGCCTCCTGAGTAGCTGGGACCACAGGGGCCCAGAACAATGCCCGGCTATTTCTTTGTTGCAGTTTGGCGGGGCCGGGCTTGAACCCACCAACCTTGGCATATGGGGCCGGCGCCCTACTGACTGAGCCACAGGTGCTGCCCCATTGATTTGATTTTTATTTTTTATTCAATGCAGATTTTTTAAAAGTTTATTTTTGACGCCAGGCATGGTGGCTCACGCCTATAATCCTAGCACTTTGAGAGGCCAAGATGGGTGGATTGCCTGAGCTCAGGAGTTCAAGACTAGTCTGAGCAAGAATGAAACCCTCTCTCTATTAAAAACAGAAAAACTAGCCAGGCATAGTGATGGTTGACTGTAGTCCTAGTTACTTGAGAGGCTGAAGCAAAAGGATTGCTCAAGTCCAACTATTTGAGGTTGCTGTGAGCTGTAAGGCCAAGGCACTCTACCAAGGGTGACATAGTGAGACTTTGTCTCAAAAAAATATATATATCTGAACTGCATTGGGATATTGGAATAAATAAATCTTTTATTAATCTGCCTTAATTGTGAGTTGATCTTTCAGTGAACTTTCTGAGAAAAGAACAAATTTCCCCTCACCCTTACAGCTGCAATGAATATGAGGGTGCAGGCATCTCTTCAAGAAACTAATTTTGAATTTTGGGGTAAGTACCCAGAAGTGGAATTGCCAGATAATACGGTAATTCTATTTTTAGGTTTTTGAGGAATCTCCAGAGCATTTTCTATAATGTCTATACCAATTTAAATTCCCACCAATAGTGTACAAATGTTCTTCTCCATATCCTTGCCAACACTTAGTGACTATCTTTTTGATAAAAGCCATCCTGGCAGGTGTGAGATAATGTCTCATTATGGTTTTAATTTGTGTTTCCCTAATGATTAGTGATGTTGAATATTTTTTCATATATCTAGTGGCCATTAGGACGTCTTCTTTTCAGAAAGGTCTATTCAGGTCTCTTGCCCATTTTTAAGTTGTTTTTTGTTTGTTTGTTTTCTTGCTATTGAGTTGAGCTCCTTGATTTATTCTGAATGAATATTAATATAGGCTCCTAATAAATATTACATATCGTTTGTTTCTTTCTGAAAATCTTTTTTTGTTTTGTCTTTATTAAAAGAAATGTGCTTATTAGAAAACATTTCTAAGCACTACAAAAGACAGAACAAACATCACAGAAATCTCATGCCCAGAGATATCCCCAGTGGCTGATGTGTTTGTCATGCTCTCTACCTGCCATGGGCCCTCAGCCCGAAGATTTCAACTGGGGCAGACAGTGCTTTGTGTTTTCAGAGCCCCATCAAGCCTGGACCCAGGAGTCTCTCTGTTTTGCTTTCTCTGCAACAGGAACACAACCCAGAACTGCAGGAGTAAAGTAACATTCAACCAGTTGGGAGAGGCAAACAGAGGCCAGCACCCGTCTCAGGCACATCTCAGGGCACATCTGAGGTTCATGCCTCACTTTTTTCAGTGTCCCCAGCAGGATAGAACCCCCAGTTGCCCACAGCTAAAACTAGCTCATCGATGCACCTATTTCTTGCCTTTTTTCTCTTTCCTATCTCATGTTTGTCATTTCATCACTCCTGCTTCCTGGCTTCACCTCCCTGATAACTCTCTAAACCCAAGTCCTTGTTTTAGCATATGCTTTCAGAAGCAGGAGAAGCCAAACAAAAATGCTAGTGACCATCTCTTTGCATATGGGTGTGTACACTGTATATATGTCAAGATAAGCCTATGTAATTTTGCATAAAGGGGATCATGCTACATACATGTTCAAAAACTTACTTTTAAAAATTGTTCACGGTAAGCAGTGAGCATATTTCCATATCAATAAATAAAATCCTAAGCGCGCTTTTTAATATCCACATAGTATGCCACTGCAGGTGTTTCTCATCTTTTATTTAATTTTCGGACATCCAGATGGTTTCACTTTTACACTGTGATGAACACGCTCAGGCGCACATCTTTGCAAGTGTGCAGGTAGCTCCCTTTGAAAAAATTCTGAGAAGTGTGATTGCTTTATTGTTTCTTAAGTGTACACTATGGGTTCGATCATTTCTTCTGGAGTTTTAATACAGGTCAATACTAATCTGAGAAGTTAAGAGATTTTTTTAAAAAAATCTATCTTTCTCTGAGGCAGAAGAATCACCTAAGCCCATGAGTTGGAGGTTGCTGTGAGCTGTGTGATGCCACGGTACTCTCCTGAGGGCGAAAAAGTGAGACTCTGTCTCTACCAAAAAAAAAAAAAATCTATCTTTCTATCTTTCCTCCCTTTTTGAAAATCAGGACACTGGCCCATTTTCTGTTTTCTAGCATCTCCTTCATTCTCTGCAATTTCCTCTAAGTTGATTACATCTGCAAATACCTCCTGGTCCCTGGGATGTCATTTGTTTGGGTTCACTGTAGGTGGCTCCATTCCTTCTTCATACCAGTCGGTTATCTCCGCTCTCGTTTTCCTCCTCTGCTCTTTATTTCACAATTTGAAGTAAAATTGCCTGTGCCCTGCTCTGCCTGGCCTTAAGCCCCAAGCATGAGCAGATTCCTTCTTACTTAGACTTTGAAAGCTCTTTGCTGTCTTGGCCAATTTTACCCTGCTTGTGATCACTGGAGCTCAATGCTTTGCTAACACTATTCTTACAGATCCCGCCAATCTTCCAGATTCCTCCTGGGTTACGCATTCTTCCTTGCATCTTTTGTGTGTGTGCCTTTCAAACCTCAGCTCACTGGAAAGCTACAAGTGCAATCTTCTAAGATTGTCTGTAAAACCCCCTCTTCTTTCTTGACAGCAGTGTTTGCAATTACTTACTGGAATTTCAGGGTTTTATTACCTCTTACAGCAGCTTTCTCATATTGGCATGAATTTGTACAACACATCTTGTCTTATCTTATCCTCACACTGTGGGGCAGTCAAAAGTAAGTTTGTCTGTTCAACAGATGGTTACCAGTGGCACAGAAAGGTTTAGGCACTATCTCAGAGACACCCAGCAAGCTGGTGGATGAGCACGCAGCACTCCACGTTTTTAGCCTAAATGTAGTTCCCCTTGCCCACAGTGGCTGAGAGAGGGATCTAGACAATCACCCCCACCCCTCCTCCGTCTGTCCCCTGCCTGGCAAGATTGGAGGAAGCAGCCTATGCCTTTGGCCATTATTCCTTAACATCCTGGAGTTCCTTCTTTCCCCAGGGAGAGCAATCTCTCCACATGGAAATCTCTGCCTAGGAGAGATTCTGGGTAGAATTCCTTCTCTTCCACTCCCTTCACCTCTTCAAGCTGACAAAATCTTGACAGTTTTTCTAAAGCTAATAGCCAAGCTGTCTTCGGCTGGTCTCAAATGATCCTCTCCACAGGCACCAGGGACTGTGTTCGTGCACACACACCACATGGACATAGGGGTCTTTCTCTCTCCCTCTTTCTGTCCCTGTCTCTCTCATACACACATGTAACATGGACATAGAGGCACCCCCAGCTCTTTCTCTCTCCCTCTCTCTGTCTCTCTCTCCACCTGTCTCTGTCTCTCTCACACCCATAACATGCACGCAGAGGCACCCCACCCCCAGCTCTTTCTCTCTCTCTCTTTCTCTCTCCCTCTCTCTGTCTCTCTCTCCACCTGTCTCTGTCTCTCAGACACCTGTAACATGCACACAGAGGCACCCCCAGCTCTTCTCTCTCCGTCTCTCTAGATCTCTGTCACACATGGAGGGTGACAGTGTCTGGTTCTGTACAGCCATGGGTGACCAGCTACCCCAGCCCCTTTCCTCTCCCTTGGCCCACTGCTCCTGATCAGTCCCCGGCTCCCCACCCCCAGCCCCGGGGTCACTCACCCTCCATACTGCCCACTCTTGCCGGCTCTGGGACAGTCTCCGGGCCCCTTCGGCGGCCGGGGCGGAGGGGTAGTCTCTGGGCACTTGGTGGCAGACCAGCGCCCCGGCCTGGCCTCTGAGCTCTGCGGGTCGTGCGGGCTGGCTGGCCCGGCCGGGGGGCGTCCGCTCGCGGGGCCCAGCCCCTGGCCGCCTCTCTGCCCTCGGCCGGCGGCCCAGGCTGCAGGCTCCGAGCAGCGCGGCTCCCCACTCGCCTCTGCCGCCCGCCCGCGCTGCCCCGCGCCGCAGCCGAGGGAAGGAGGGGGCTCCGCGCGCAGTCGTCATGGCACCCGGCACACCTGTGCCCGCCGAGCGAGGGCGCCCCGGCCGCCTCCCTCACGGCGCGCTCTCCGCAGGGGCCGAACACCCCTCCAAAGTAGGGGACGCACCTAGCCGCCCACCGCAGCCCTGGCAGCCACGGCCGTCCAGTAACTCCGTGCCTCTCTCGCATGCCTCACATCCCAGCCTCTGCCCCCAGTCTTCACCCTTGCCCACCCCAGCATGACCCTCGGGCCCCACCCTGGTGGCCAGACCCCTTGCCCTCCTGAGAAGGGAATGAGAGGTAGCTGTGAGTACACAGTGGGGCCACAGCCGGGAGGTGAGGGGAGCCAGTCAGCTCTGGGTTCTCCCAGGCCACTGAGGACAGGTGTCTGGGAGGTGGAAACCAGCTCTGGCACTTACCAGATGTTTACCCTTAGGCAAGTTTCTTATCCCAACCTGAGTCTCTGTTTCTGCTTTTAAACATTTTTTCTTTGTTTTTGAGACACTCTCCTCTGTTGCCTTGACCAGAGTGCTATTGGCACCAGCCTAGCTCACAGCTCACAGCTCACAGCAGCCCTCAACTCCTGGGTTCAAGAGTCCCCCCTGCCTCTGCCTCCCCAGTAGCTGGGACTACAAGTACCCAGCACAACACCAGACTAATTTTTCTGTTTTTAATAGAGATGGGTTCTCACTATGTGTAAAGTGGTGTTCAGGGGGAGTAAACGTGCTGCTGTCACCGTTTCTGCTCAATTTAACAGCATCTACCTCTTAGAGTTATTGTGAAGATTAAAGGAGTTTCTACATGTAAAGCACTTGAAGCTGTGTCTGGCACATAGTCAGTCCTCAACAAATATTATTCATATCAACACTATCTCAAATCTACCTTCTTGTGGAAGTGCTCACATTTCTTGAAGTTCCCAATAGTCAGAAGTCAGAACTGTGACATGTCATATTAAGCCTCCTGGCCCAATGCAGAGTTCAGGGCTCTGTGCTGTAAAGGCCTTACAGCCCAGCGCTGCCACTTCCTGTACACGTGGCTTTAAAAAAGTTAGATAACCTTTGTGTATCTCAGTTTCTTCTTATCTACAAAATAGGGATAGTAGTACCTACCACATAGGGTTGTTATGAGAATGAAATGAGTTAATATATGTAGAGCCCTCACAGCAGTGCCTGGCACACAGTGAGTGCTCATAAATATGAGCTGAAATTACTGGGGCGGTAGACTTTGAATTAGGCACACTTGCTTTTTCGGGTTTTTTTCCTCCCTCCCTACCATCCTTTCTTCTTTCTTTAGCAGCCACATTATTCTAATGGTCAGTTATCCTACCATCTTTTTTATTTGAATAGTTTGAGATCTCAGAACCTTTTTCTTCTTTCTCTCTCTCTTCTATGGACTTTTTTCTTCCACCACTGACACTTTTGTGCAGTATCAAGTACCTGTGGTATCATACAAAACAAATTCCAGGGATCTAGCCCTAGAGGGTAGGCAGGGCAGTGCCATGGATAGAAAGGCCTGGGTGTGAATTCTGCCTCCACCATTTATTATCTGTGGGACCCAGGATAAATCACTTAAGCTCTCTAATCTCATTTTCTCCATCTGTAAAATGGGATTTATGATGCTGCTTCTGCTATGTGGATTAAAATCACATGCCATGGAATACAGTGCCCTTCCTCATGCCTGAAGTTATGGGTGGATGTCAAACGGATTGGGCCAAAGTCTCTCTGTGCAAATAAAGAAAAGTGCCTCTTCTCCTTTTCTTCTTGTTATGGACTGAATTGTGTCTTCCCAAAATTGATATGTGAATCCCTTACCCCACAATGTGACTGTATTTAGAGATAGGGCCTTTAGAAGGTAATTAAGATTAAATGAGGTCATAAGAGTGGGGCTTAATCATATAAGACTAGTGTTCTTTTAAAAAGAGGAAGAAATTAGTTGCAGTGGCTCACGCCTGTAATTAAGCACTTTGGGAGGCCAGGGTAGGAGGATTGCTCAAGGCCAGGAGTTTAAGACTAACCTGAGTAAGAACAAGACCCTGTCTCTACAAAGAGAAAAAAAAAGAAAAAGAAGAAGAAGAATTAGGGCAGAACGGTGTGCACCTGTAGTCCCACTACCTGGGAGGGAGGCTAAGCCAGGAGGATCACTTGAGCCCAGGAGTTTGAGGTTGCAGTGAGGTATGATTACACCAGTGCACTTTAATCTGGGCAACAGAGTGAGACCCTATCTCAAAAAAAAGAGAGAGAGAGACACCAGGAATGTGCATGCACAGAGGAAAGGCCATATGAGGACATAATAAGAGGGAAGAAGATGGCTGTCTGCAAGCCAAGGACAGAGGCCTCAGGAGAAACCAACTCTTTGGCACCTTGATTTTGGATGTCCAGATTCCCTCCAGAACTGTAAGAAAATAAATTTATATTGTTCAAGCCAGCCAGTCTGTGGTATGTTTTTAATGGCAGCCCTAGTAAATTAAGGCACCTCCCAAGAGGCCAAGAACCCTTCCCTGGGCTCCCTGGGCACTGGCCCCGCTATGCCTCTGCCCAGCCTCCCCTCAAGTTTCTTGGCCTTCTGAAAAATCTAAGGGTGCAGACATCTGGGGTGTAGAAGCAATCCTGTCCATCTTGGCAAGGAAGGAGCCCACCCACAAAGGGGCTCCCAGGCCACTTGAGGCATCATTACCATTTCAGATCATGCTTTCCTCCCAGGTTTGTCTCACTGCAGGGTTGGGTCACTGACCTGAGCCTTGAATCTAGAGCCCTTGAGTCTAATAAGGCACCATTGCTTTTATTTTACGGATGAAGTCACTGAGGCCTTTCCAAATAGTACACAGCTGGACAGTGAAAAAGGAGGCAAAGAACCCTTCCCTGGACTCCCTGGGCACTGGCTCCCTCTGCTCAGCCTCCGCTCAAGTTTCTTGGCCTTCTGAGAAATCTGAGGGTGCAGACATCTGGGGTGTAGAAGCAATCCCTGTTCATCTTGGCAAGGAAGGAGACTTCCTTGGCCTGCCGAGCTTCTAGTTCAACCATTCTGGCCAAGACCTTGACCTGGACATTCATCCTCAGAGCAGCTGCTGGGTGGGCTCCTGTGCTGTGGTCTAGGGAGCCTTTTCACAGAAAGCCCCACCATCCTGTAACTGATTTCCATCTGAAAAGCTGCATGCCAGGAGATGGCAGAAGGAAGGTAGAATTGAGAAGGTCCTTGAAGGGGAAAGCCTCCTGTGCCAACTGGAATCCATGTGGAGATCTGCTTGGAGAAGCCTCTGAAAGGAGCAGGAGAGGAGGGGAAGACAGTCTTCTTAGACTTCAGCTTTCTGAGGGGCTGGGAGGGGCATCAAAGGGGACACTAGCAGGCCAGTGGCAGTGGCTCATGCCTGTAATCCCAGCACTCTGGGAGGCTGAGGTGGGTGGATTGCTTGCACTCAGGAATTCGAGACCAGCCTGAGTAAAGGTGAGACCCCATTTCTACTAAAAATAGAAAAACTAGCCAGTGTGGTGGTGTGTACCATTAGCTCCAGCTATTGGGGAGGCTGAGGATCACTTAAACCTAGAAGTTTGAGGTTGCTGTGAGCTATGATGACTCAAGGCAACAGAGTGAAACTCCTTTCTTCTTTTTCTTTTTTTTTTTTGTAGAGACAGAGTCTCACTTTATTGTCCTTGGTAGAGTGCTGTGACGTCACACAGCACACAGCAACCTCCAACTCCTGGGCTTAGGCAATTCGCTTGCCTCAGCCTCCCAAGTAGATGGGACTACAGGCGCCTGCTACAATGCCCGGCTAGTTTTCTGTTTTGCAGTTCTGCCGAGGCTGGGTTTGAACCCGCCACCTTCGGTATAGGGGGCTGGAGCCCTACTCACTGAGCCACAGGCGCCACCCCTTTCTTTTTTTTGTTTTAAGACATAGTCTCAAGCTGTCACACTGGGTAGAGTGCTGTGGCATCACAGCTCACAGCAAACTCCAACTCTTGGGCTTAAGCGATTCTCTTGCCTCAGCCTCCCAAGTAGCTGGGATTACAGGCGCCTGCCACAACGCTCGGCTATTTTTTGGTTGTTGTTATTATTGTTTGGCAGGCCTGGGCTGGATTCAAACCCACCAGCTCTGGCGGTGTATGTGGCTGGTGCCTTAGCAGCTTGAGCTACAAGTGCCGAGCCTGCCTTTCTCCTTGAAGAAGACAAAACAGTACCTGCTATCATAAGGGAGGGAAGGCTTAAGGTTTGTGGTGACTGTGGAGAAGCTGAGGCAGAGCAAAGCAATTTGGCTGTGGTCCAGAGCTGGCTGGGAGCCATGTGTTGGGCTGTATGAGTTTGTGATCTGGGAGTCAAGAACCTCTGGTTCTAGAGCAAGCCCTGCATATTGTGCGTGGGCAAGTTGCTCATCCTTTCTGGGCATCCGTGTGAAAAGGGAGATGGCATTAGAATCAAATCACTTGGTAATCACCAATCTGTCCCCCTAATTCTGTGAATGCCACTCACATCTCTAGCTTCCAGTGGACACAAATCTGGATGTCTTACTCTCCCAAATCATCATCTCTCCTCTCCCCTGTGGCCACTTCTTTAGTTGTTTTGTCCTCCAGGGCAAGGCACCTGCCTGTACAATCCGGACATAAGCCAGGTGGCACGTGGGAGAGTGACCAGGTATGGCCACTTGAGCACTTTGTGGCCTGCTTCTGCTACCCTGCTCCGGGAGATAATGTAGGCCCAAGGTTGCCAACTCTTCTGATTTTTTTAGGAGAAGCCAGAGATCCAGTTTTTTCCATAAAGAAATTTCAGCTCCTGGTTTTAAAATGTCAGGCAATTAATTCTCAATTATTTTTAAACACTGTGCAGGCCAGACAACATGTTATCTATGGGCTAGATTTGGCTCAGAGCCCTTTTGCAACTTCTTAAATCTCTGCAGATTAAGGGTTCTCACTCCTAGCTGCATATTGGAATCTCTTGGGGGAACTTAAAATTACCAGCCCCAAAACTCTAGGCACTACAGTAGTAATTTTCTTTCTTTTTTTTTTTTTAAGACAGAGTTTCACTACGTTGCTTTCAGTAGGGTGCTATGGTGTCACAGCTCACAGCAACTTCCAACTCTTGGGCTTAAGCAATTCTCTTGCCTCAGCCTCCCAAGTAGCTGGAACTACAGGTGCCTGCCACAATGCCCGGCTATTTTTTTGTTGATGTTGTTGCAGTTGTCATTGTTGTTTAGCAGGCCAGGGCCGGGTTGGTACCCGTGAACCTCAGTGTATGTGGCTGGCACCCTAACGACTGAGCTATGGGCGTCAAGCCATAATTTTCAACTACTATGCCACAGCACACTGGTGTGCCGTGAGAGGATCTTAGGTGTGCTGTGAAAATTTTTAAAGATCATTCATTGAGTTATTTTCAAAAGATATTCATAGCACAGTGAGTATAGTCCTTCTTTTATTTTTTATTTATTTATTTTTTTACTCAACATAATTTAAGTGTGCCACGACAGTGGAAGTTTAACTACAGGTTTAAGTGTGCCATAGGATTTAAAAAAAAAAAAAAGGTTGAAAAACCTAGACACTAGGGCAGACTTCTTGATGCTCACTTGATTCAGAGAGATCTGCCCAAACTCTCCAAGTGATTCTGATGTGCAGGAAAAGTAAAGAATCACGCTCCAACCCTCCTTGCCTTTCCCCCTTCCATGAAGGTCCTGAGTTCATAGAGTTCATGGTCAACTCTGGGGGATATGAATGAATGAGTGAATGAATGAATGATCACTTTACCTTACACCATATTATCCCTAGTGATCTTCCCCAGTCATGAATCTAACCATGCCCACCCCTATTTCCATTCTCTTGAGGGCTTCCAGGTACCCCTGGTTTGAACATAAGCCCCTCTGCTGCCAGGGCACGGTCATTGTTCACTTCTCCACACTCAAATTCTATTGTTTCTCCCTCTTACCCCAGCCGTCACCCTCCAAGCACCTTTCAGGTCTGTGCTGTGCTCTCTGCCTGGGTATCTTCTGGCATCCCATTTTCTGTCCCCCCTTCACCTGCCCATTAGCCTGTTCTTTATCCCATCTTTTCCTCTCTGCTTTCATGTATTCAGAATAGCTCTCGGTGGTTTCCAATAGAGTAGTTCCCAAACTCTATTGCACTTTATTTTTTTTTATTTATTTATTTTTGTTTGTTTTGAGACAGAGCCTCAAGCTGTCACCCTGAATAGAGTGCTGTGACATCACAGCTCACGGCAACCTCCAATTCCTGGGCTCAAGCGAGTCTCCTGCCTCCGCCTCCCAAGTTGCTGGGACTACAGGCGCCCGCCACAACGCCCAGCCATTTTTTGGTTGCAGCCGTCATTGTTGTTTGGTGGGCCCAGGCTGGATTCGAACCCGCCAGCTCAGGTGTACGTGGCTGGCACCTTAGCCCGTTGAGCCACAGGCGCCGAGCCTGCACTTTATTTTTATTCTATTCTATTCTAAAGTCTTACTCAACCTGGGTAGGGTGCCATGTTGTCATAGCTTATAGCAACCTCAAACTCTTGGACTCAAGCAATCATCTTGCCTCAGTCTTTCTATTAGCTGGGACTATACGCCCAACTAGTTTAGTTCTATTTTTAGTAGAGACGAGGTCTCGCTCTTGTTCATGCTGGTCTCAAACTCTTGAACTCAAACAATCTACCTTCCAAGGCATCCCAGAGTGCCAGGATTGCTAGGATTATAGGCATGAGCCCTGCCAGGCTGCACTTTAGAATTGCCTGGGGAGATTTTAAGCACCCAGTACTCAGGTCACACCCCATACCAGTTGAATTAGAATGTCTGGGTGCAGGAAGCAGATAGGTTTTAAAGATTCCCAGGTGATTCCAATGTACAGCAACATTTTAGAACCACTATCTGTGACATTCCAGTAATATTTTTTCCCCCTACCTGTCTTCCCAACTAGTCTATGGCCCTCCTCTCTATAGCCTGCTCAGGCTGCTATAACAAAATATCACAGGCTTGGTGGCTTAAACAATGGGAATTTATTTATCTTAGTTCTGGCAATTGGAAAATCAAAGTTGAAGTCCAAGTCCAACTTGGTTTCTGGTGAGAGCTTTCTTCCGGCATGCAGACATGGCCTTCTCACCATGACCTCACAGGCCTTTCCTCAGTGTGTGCACATGGGAGAGAGTGAGCTCTCTAGTTTCTTTTTTTCTAAGGGCCCTAATCCTTGGGGATCAGAGCCCCATCCGATGACCTCATTTAACTTTAAGTATTTCCTACAGGCCCTGTCTCCAAATATGGTTAGAGCTTCAATGTATAAATTTTGGAGGGACACAAACACCCAGTCTATGACACCCTCTGAGAGCAGAGACCCCTTCTCATGCCCTGCAGAATACCCTGTCCTAGCATCCTTCCTGGTCACAGGCCCTCAGTGGGTGGAGATGGAACACACAGGTCTCTCCTGGCCTCACACACACACTCTCTATCCTTGGAGCAGAGCAGAGGCATGTTCTGAGATGCTTGGGAGAGTTGGTAGGTGCCCAGAGGAAGGGTTGGCATGAAGCCAGAGTGTCCTGTGGCTCCCTTCCCCCCATGGTGGGGAAGCCAGGCAATCTCTGATAGGAGATTTGGTCTGTCTCTGGGTGGAAGTGCACATGGACCTTTGGGACAAGAAGGGCCATTGGTTTGCCCGTCATTTTGAAAAGAACCCACAGGTGAGGGAGGTGTGTCTTGGCGTGGTAGGACTATGGCCCCTGGGAATCAGACCCTAGCACACAGCCTGCATTTTCAGCATGTTTGTTAGTGGTTGTTGGAGAGGAGGGGCTGTTCCCTTGAAGAGCAAAGCCAGGGCAACTGTAGTGTAGCTAAGGCTGGCAGGAGCTGAGTCCCTGCCTTTGGGAACCAGCAAGCACTGTCCTTCTCCTTAACTAGCCTCCAAAGAGCATTTCCTTCAAAATGTTTTAGAATGTTTATTAGTCAGATCTCCCCAGGGAAGTGCATCAGAGTTGTTATCTGCATTTATAAACGACAAGTGAGGGTTTGAATGGCTGTTTCACTCCCACAACAAAGCCAGGGCAACAGGACCAAGGCAAAGGCTGGGAGTGCTGAGTAGAGAAGCTCCCAAGGTTCCTGTAGCCCAGGACCCCACCAGGGCCACAGGGAGAGCCCCAGATGGGCAGCCAGGCAGCTTAGACCTTTGTCTGGGCTCTGCTACCACTCCCTGCACATCCGTGAGTGAGTCACTGCACATGCCCTTTGGAACACCCTGGAACACTGCCTTGAGAACTCAGTGTTTCTCCCATCTGAGAAATGGGAGAGGTTTGAAGAACTTTCTCACTCTACCTTCTCCTCCAGAGAACCAGATGTGACAATAGAGTGGGGCTGGAAGCCCTGAGGAACTCCAGCTGTCTGGCTGGGTTCTGCACCCTGGGTGGGGCAGATGAGAACTTCTGGGGTGGGCACTGGGTCTGGAAGGATTCCGGCCACTGGGCCAGTAGAAACATCTCTAGAGAAGGTGATGAGGACTCCTGGAAAATCTGGGCAGCTCTCTGGGCCAGCTGGGGGCAACCCAGAGGCCTGAACTAGCTTAGATGAGGCCTTCTCTAAACTATTTACTGGGCCCTGGACTCCGATTCTAAGAGACATGGGCTCTGGTCAAAAGGCCCGGATTGAGTCCAGGTTGCCCCACCCGTGCCCAACTAATATCTGATCTTGGCCAGGTTGTCCCCTCCAAGCCTCAGTTTCTTCATCTATGCAATTGAAATAGAAATAGTAGCTGCCTCCCCTGCTGCCACGGGGATTAAATGAGATGATAAGTGGAGATTACTTAGTGTACTCACAGGCTCATGGTGAGCTGCTAGCACGTATTTTTATTTTAGCTGCTTCTCACCTCCTGTACTCTATTATGCACTTCCATTTTTTTTCCTTTCCCTTCAAGTTTTCTCTAGCAAAAACACAGAGCATCTGGCTCGGCGCCGGTAGCTCAACAACTGTAACTCAGTGACTAGGGTGCCAGCCACATACGCCCGGCAGAGCTGAGGGTTCGAAACCAGCCCAGGCCTGCCAAACAACAATGAGAACTACAACCAAAAAATAGCTGGGTGTTGTGGCAGGTGCCTGTAGTCCCAGCTATTTGGGAGGCTGAGGCAAGGGAATCGCTTAAGCACAAGAGTTTGAGGTTGCTGTGAGCTGTGACGCCATGGTACTTTACCAAGGGCAACATAGTGAGACTCCGTCTGAGACAAACAAACAAACAAAAAAAAAAAAACACAGAGCATCTCATAAACTTGGTCCTGAGAATGTAAACACTGAAAGGCCATCTTCCTGCAGGAATCTATTACTAAGGAATATTACCACAAACCTGGAAAAGAGGACAGGATGATAACTGCATGCATAAAGCACTGTCTGCCCGTGAGAATATGCCATTGTAATTTTGTCAGTTTCTATTAATTCAGAGCATGGATTCTGTGAAGCTGCTTGTTAACTTATGGATTTGTTTCCAATAATAATAATAAAAAACCCCCGAAGTTGACCATTTATTGGCCAGCAAGACATTCACGGCCACAAACTACATGGGGATTGAAATGCAGATTCTGATTCAGTAGGTCTGGGAGGGACCCAGACTCTACACTTCTAATACACCCCCAGGTACTATGATCATCTGAGAACCACACTTTGAGTAGCAAGAGCCTGGTCAAATCCCTCAACTTTTTCTCTAGGAATGCACTTCTAAATCCTGATGGGGGTTGAAATAAGAGGGCAATGCTTAACCAAAAGCAGTGGCCTCATCCTGGTGGGCTTTTAGGCACATGCAGGCTCATGGGCAGTGTTGGAGACAGCCCATCCTTGCTTGGGTCAAGCTTGCTAGTTTCTGGCCACCCCGCAGAAAACTCCAGCCACAATACCATGCCGTGTGAGGGTCTGTAAAGACCAAAGTGAGAAAAACTTCCTACTGTTATTCAGTCCCATGGAAGCAAACTTTCCTGGTGGAAAACACAGGTATTTAATATAGGACCTGAACTTGGGCTGGTAGGTGACATCAGACAGCAATTTTCTCACAAGAAGGTCCCCAAGCATCAGTGTGCATCAACCATTTATCTGTTTAGTCACTCAATAAATACACACGTGCCAGGCATTGCTCTAGGGGAAACAGCAGTGACCAAGACAGACTGAGATCCCTCCTTTGTGGAAAGTTTATTCTAGCTGGAGTAGACAGATAATTAGCAACAGATGTAACAAGTATTGATAGGATATATTAGATGAAAAGCACTGTGGATAAAAGGAAAAGCTGAGCAGATTAAGTTGGGGGGGGTAGAATGGAGCAGTAGGGTGGTTAGGGTAAGCATTGATTTGAGCAAAGACTTGAAGGAAATAAGGGAGTTAGCCAGAGGAGTAGCTGAGTCAGGGCAGCAAACGCACAAGTCCTGAGGTATGAGCACACTTGGACCATTGGAGGAACAGCTGGAATCCAGTGTGTTTGGAGTGTGAAAGACACCAGAGAAGTAATAGACAGCAGATGACACAAGGCCTTCGAGACCACTGTAAGGCCTTGGCTTCCACATTGGAGGAAATGAACAGCCACTGCTGGACTTGGAACAGAAGACTGACTTAGGATTTAAAAGATCCTCTGGGTGCTATTTGCAGGATAAATAGGGACTCTTTAAGGTGCAGAAGTATGGGCCCTAATTCCAGAGTCTGGCTTACTAGGGTCTCAGGTGGGCCTGGGAATCTGCATCTTTAAAAGCCCCATGATCGATTCTCTTACAAATAGTCTATAGATACATCATTACCTCTTGCACAACTCCAGGGGACCCATTCTCGTTTTCTATCTGAGATGTGTTGTGAATGACACACCTAAAGTCATGGTCGAGGCAGTCCTACAAAGTCCACCCTTCCAGTGCTTCCCACTTAAAGAAAGAAGGGTGCCAGGTGCCTATGCTGGTGTGAATTTAGATGTACATACATAGAGCTGCACAGGCCCCAGGTGGCCCCTGGCCAGGGCCTTGAACTCTTCATCATTCCACGTCATTAGCCATCCTCCGAGGCCTGCAGTGGAGCCTTTGTAAACTCCTGAACTTGGAGTGCTTGGAGAGCTGTCATTCTTCTCCTTCCCTGTGAGACTGAATGTCCTATCGGGGTGCAGGTATGCTGCAGGGGTGTGAGGCATGAACTCTGCATTGCCCGGAGACAGCAAGGCTCTTATTGGGACTATAGGTTGTGCCCAACCGGGCAGGCATAAGGAAATGGGAGCGGAAGCTCTTGGTGTGTGAAACCGGCATGATGTTGATGTACTTACCCACATCATTTGTTGATAAGCCTATGGCATCCGGGTAGGCCATGTTAGCACCCATTTTATAGATGAGGAAAGTAAAGGCTCAGAGAGGCCTTTTCACAGGAATATGATAGAAGGACATCACCCACTTCTGTCTAAGCCAGACTCCTCCAGGCCTGGGGCTCATGGCAATGACCCCAGGCTTGCAGTGGCAAAGCAGCCCACTAGAAACAAAGCCCAACCGTGCTCCTTCCGAGCCATGTGCTAACCTTTTAACCTGTTTCCTCATCCATAGAGTGAGCACCAAGATGTCTGTTGCTAGTAATAAATGAGAAAACAGACCAGTGCCTGCCCAGTGCCAATGAACACCAGGAGGTCCCTGGGCACTCTTGCTTGGACCTAACGCAGCTGGCCTCTTTTCTCAGGCATGGACCTGGCCTGCGTAGCCCTGGAATACATAGGGCATGGCCAGACTGCTCACAAGCCCAGGGGGGTTTCCTGCCCAGAAGCCCCGAGTTACGCCCTTTTCCCAGGCCCACCCTTCTTGGCCATGGCATCTCACCCAGGGCTCTACCTTCGAGGGCACTGCCAACTCTTGCCCTGCCAAGAACTGCTCCCCATTCCCCAAGGCTGACTATCTGAGAAAAGACAGGCACATTTCTTGTAAAGGGTAGCTCCAAGGCAGGGCCGTGGAGTCCAACATGGTATTTTGGGGAGAATCCCAAAGCTCTCTAGCCTCGCACACCTCCCTACATTGACTTCATTATTCCACTGTCTTCTCCAACATTACTGTACTATCCAGGAAACTGCCCAGGAAGTAAAAGTTGTAAATAACTTTATAGTTCATTCTAGGAGCTTTCTGGAAGAATCATTTAAAGTAACATCAAACCGCTCAACTCTTAATTGCATCAAAGGGAAGTTTCCACCCAAGACTCTTGAATCCTTTGTCTCAAATTTCTCCTTTGCTGTGTCTGTTGATCCTAAATCATGCCATGATCTTTACCCAGTCCTAATCATTAGGCTTCTTCCCCTGCCTTGAAAGCCCCACCTAAAACCAGACTCTGAACTTTCCTCACTTCCTGACTGCCTGCCCAGTCGGACACACCAGCGGAACTGTTGAGGTAGAGCTCTCTCTCCTCAACAGCGGGGAGGAAAAGCAGATCACTGTCAGAGCAGCAGGTTGATCTGGGGGACTGTGGTGAGCCAGCATCCAACAAGAAAATGCATGGGGTTGATTCTTTCAGAAAGCTCCTAGAATGAGCTATAACGTTATTTATAACTTTTACTTGCATGGCAGGGGCAGGGGAGTCCTCTCTCTGCCCTTTGGGCTGGAGGAGAGCAACACCCCGTCTATGCTGATCCATTGGGAAAATTAGAGACAACAGCAGAGCCCTCAGAAGCTGAAAAATAGGCTCAGCGCCTGTGGCTCAATGGGTTAAGGCTCTAGCCACGTACACCTGAGCTGGCGGGTTCAAATCCAGCCTGGGCCCCGGCAAACAACAATGATGGCTGCAACCAAAAAATGGTCGGGCGTTGTGGCGGGCACCTGTAGTCCCAGCTACTTGGGAGGCAGAGGCAGGAGACTCGCTTGAGCCCAGGAATTGGAGGTTGCTGTGAGCTGTGATGCCACGGCACTCTATCCAGGGTG
>CAUYRH010039742.1:0-48759 GCA_963574655.1 Perodicticus potto | reverse complement strand
TACAATCTGAAATATTTTCATTGAACTATTTAACATAGCCTTCATGGCCTTTTAATCACTATATGAAGACATTTATAGTCTACATTTAGTAATTTTCACTTGTACCCTTGTAAGATGCACCGTAAGTGTGATCCCACCAATCACCCTCCCTCCACCCATCCTTCCCCATCCCCTCCCCTTCCTTGCCCCCCTCCCCATTTCTTGTGCTATAACTGGGTTTTAGTCTTCATATGAAAGCTATAGATTAGCTTCATAGTAGGGCTGAGTACATTGGATACTTTTTCTTCCATTCTTGAGATACTTTGCAAAGAAGAATATGTTCCAGCTCCATCCATGTAAACACAAAAGAGGTAAAGTCTCCATCTTTCTTTAAGGCTGCATAGTATTCCATGGTATACATGTAACACAATTTATTAATCCATTCGTGGGTTGATGGGCATTTGGGCTTCTTCCACGTCTTAGCAATTATGAATTGGGCTGCAATAAACATTAAATGTAGAGTATCAATGTCTTTATATAGTGATTAAGAAAATGCTGTGAGGGCTATCTCTCACAGTATGATCAAAATGTTTCTGATTGTATATGAAGCACATTCTGCGCTATGATTGCACCAATGTACACAATTATGATTTAATAAAATTATTTTTTAAAAAAAAAGAATTCCCTGACTTGCTTAGCAGCACTCCTCCTGATTCCTGGGAATTCAAAGACCTTTCGTGCTTCTGTTTCTTCTCCCTTGAAATACAAAAATGAAATGTCCCCCCTAAGAACTCTTTTCTTGTCTTGACTGTCACACAGCTTCTTGGATAAACAGGGAGTAAGGGAATACGGAGAACAAAATGCAAATAAATATTTCATTTATCCTGCCACTCTGATGTTCAGCAGAGGATAAAAATAAATGATGCAAGTTGTATAAAGGACATGTTAAGTTTTCATTGTTTATTTTCTAGAAGACTCTAAGGACTCCCAACTACCTTAGAATTTTAGACAAGCTATTATGTTGAGAATCGATCATCTTCAAAATGAACTTTGCTTTAAAAGCTATAGACTGTCCTAGTAAGCTGCAAGGATCTGTAACCAGTCACCACTGTCCAACACTGAGAGATATCATGAAGATTCAGAAATCAGTAATTTCAACACCGAATGGACATACATGTGCAGATATGTAGAGTTGGTATTTTTTTGAAATTGCATTGCCGTATGTGTTAAGGGCTGGTATATTCTTGTTGTTCTCTAAAGTTAACACTCTGCTTACCATCAAATACACTAGAAAGAAAAATGCTTGAGTTTTAAAACCACATTGAGGACTCTAAGTATCCGTCCATGCCCTTCTCCCCCCCACCTGTGCTGGTTTATTTAACAGGTGTGACATACGTAAGTGCTCCCTAGAAACTGGATTGACTAACTCACTCACCAACTTGGATAGAATTCTGACTGTTCGATGTATATTTGATGGAAAAAATAAATAAAATTGTACAAAGTTCACTGCAACGAGTATCTTCACGCTTCTGTCTCCACAGCAACACGGATGTACACACAGTGGCATCGCTTCTTAAGTTGTATCTCCGAGAACTTCCAGAACCAGTTATTCCTTATGCAAAGTATGAAGATTTCCTGTCATGTGCCAAACTGCTCAGCAAGGAAGAAGAAGCAGTAAGTGGCTGAATTTCTTTCCAAATAGGCTTTTTGTTGAGTTTTTTGCTCGTGTTCTTAGTCTTTAATTAGTAAATTTCCTTTTGCTCTGTCCTGTGAATTGGCATCACACACGATTCACTTCCCATACACACCTCAAGTTCTGTTTTTATTCCCTTCTTTGATCGAAAAGAAGAATATGGCAGCGTACAGGCAGTCAGCACACCTTGCCACTTTCCTCCAAGTGGCTGAATGTGGTGCCTCATATTACATAAAAAGGGGGTGCCTTGCATCATCATCTCCTTTTCATTGTGTGACCCCTTCAAATGACCTCCAACAATGGCCTGTGTACCAAATCCTACATACAGTCTGTTTTTTTAAAGAACTTTATTGAGATACAATTTATATACCGTATAATCACTCATTCAGAGTATATAACTCGGTACTTTTTAGTTTTTTCTCAACGTTGTAGAACCATCACCTAAATCTAATTTCAGAATAATTGTAACATTTTCATTACCTCAAAACAAATCCAGACCTCTGCCCAGTTCCTCTTTCCCTAGCTCTTGGCAGCTACTATTCTGTTTCCTGACCCTATAGTTTGCTTATCCATTTCATATAAATGGAATCATTTAATGCTTATTATTACTTTTGTGAGTGACTTCTTTCACTGTTTTCAAGGTTCTTCTATGTTGTACCAAGTATCACTATTTCATTCCTTTTATTTCCAAATGATATTTCATTAATCAAACAGAACAATAGTTTAGTTTCCATTGTTTGCTTTATTAATGATGCTGTTATGAATACCCATGCACAAATTTTTGCATGGACATATGTTTTTATTTTTCTTGCACATATACCTAAAAGAGTTATTATACTAAGCCATGTGTATGTAACTCGTTATTTCCAAAAAGGTTCCATCATTTTTTAACTTCTACCAGCAATGTGGACAGGCTCCAATTTCTTCCTATCTTTGCCAGCACTTGTTACCTGTTGTTTTTTTTTATCGTAGCCATCCCAATGTGTGGAGTGGTATATAATTGAGGTTGAATGACATTTCCCTGATAGTGAACAATGAATGTCTTTTCATGTACTTCTGGACTATTACTGTATTTTCTTTGGGAAATATCTATTAAGTTCATTTCCCATTTTAATTGGGGTATCATTCTATAAATGAGTTAAAAGAATTCCAATAGTTTACTTACAAGTCCTTTATCAGATTTATGATTTGCAAATATTTGTTCCCATTCTGCAGGTTGTCTTTTCATTTTCCTGAGGTTGTCCTTTGAAGCACAAAATTTCTGTATTTTCTTCTGAAGCTTTTATAGCTTCAACTCTTACATTTAGGTCTGTGATCTGAGTTCATTTTTCTTTATTGTATGAAGGGACCCACTTCGTTACTTTGCATGTAGATAACCAGTTGTTCCAGCATCATTTATTGAAAGACCATTCTTTCTCCTGCTAGATATTTTAAGGACTAATGTCGAAAAGCTGCTTATCTTTGTTAATGAAATTTTACTCCTTTTGTTACATAATATTGCCTGTGGCTACGTTTGCATTACAATGGAAGAGGTGAGTAGCTGCGACAGAGACAGTATGTCCCAGAAAGCCTGAAATATTTATTATTTGGATATTTACAGAGACCAAATGGCCTTTAGGAGACATTTACATCTTAAAGGGAGTTCTACAATGAAAACTAAAGAGATTAGTCCCTTGTGAAATTTTCAGAAAGATCAAGCTTTCTAACCATCCTCCTTCCTTAAACGATAGATCTTAGACATGAGTAATCTCGAGGGACTCATTGGTCAATAGACAAATGTTTTTCAGTGTTCTGGGCATACCAAAAATGGATGAGACCCTCGCTACATGAAGACTAATTTCCTATTTCAAATTACGTTATTATAAATGAGGCTATCTTCCTTTGTCAGTCAAAAATGATAAACAACTTCACTTAAATCTGTTTCTCTATAAATAGTACTTAGGGAGATATTTAAAATGCTTGTACATCTTTCAGTGTTCTTAAATGCTCATGACATGGTGGTGTGTTTTAAGGACAGGATCCATCACTGATAGTATGTGAAACTAATTTACAAAAAAATTATATGGCTATTTCCACTTGCCTTAATTCCAAGGCCAACACATAGAAAAATAACATTTATTTTCTTCTTCGTCCTCAGGGTGTTAAGGAATTAGCAAAGCAGGTGAAGAGTTTGCCAGTGGTCAATTACAACCTCCTCAAGTACATTTGCAGGTAAGAAATGTACCCAGACAAAACTAAACAAAACGAGACTAAATTTAGCCTGACACTAATTTATGTTTAACAATGAATAGAATCACTTACCTGCTCTGAGCTCTGCTGTTGGCCTCTATAAAATTCACAAGTTGGACAAGATAACTTTAAACAGTTCTTCAAGCACTAAAATTGCTTAATTTTATTCTTTCTGAGTCTCAGGGCCCTAACAGGTAAAATGGCAGTGAAAACACATATTTCACATAGTTGTTTTAAAAACTAAAGTTATTTTTAAATGATTAGTATATAAGAAGTGTTTAATAAATATTATTTCCATTTCTCTCTCACCTCAAGACTCAGCGAAAGACATTTGTAATTGAATCCTATTGAAACAATAGTTGTGCCTTGGTAAAACTGTCAGTTACCAGATGTACCTCAAGACCTGGGAAGGGGTGTCCTTGTCTGTGCCCCTGTTTAAGAAACTAAAGATGTAAAATTGAAACTTACACTGGATTTAAATAGAGGTTGAGAATTGACAGTACAAGTCACATCAAGGTTTCATAAATGATAACTTTCCAGTCTATTCTAAAATAAAATTTAAATTTTTAGCTCAGTATAGTGCATTATATTTATGTAGGCTTTTGGTGTCATGATTTAGGTAAGTGGTGTGCAAACTAGGAAATATGAAGTCAAAACTAGTGCAAGACACCTTGGAGTTCATTGTCAAAGTGGCTGAGTAGGAATTCTAAAACCTCCCACCGTAAGTTTTTCCAGTGATGGTTATACTTAGAAGGAAATAAGACCTTGAGTTTTCATGTTTGAAAAAGCAAGAAATTGTGTAACTCTCAGAATAGACTTCTACACATATAAGGCTTTAATCCCAAGATTTTGAAATTATTAAAGAAAAAAAGTTACATTCCCCTTAAGTAAAAGGGATAAAAGGCTTGTCTGAGAACTGTATTGCAAGTCTTTGCATCTACAATAGAAATACTTACCTTCTCTTCAAAAACTTTAGCAAACTTTTAATTTCAGGTATTTCAAATAACAAATTATAGTTTCTGACTTTTTGTTTCAGTGTTACTCTATTTGTGGCTGTGTAACAGTATTAAGCATCTGGAAATGGGCACTGTTTTTAAAAGACCTGGTATAGAATCATAGCTAATGGCCAGACTAAAGGGGTTTAAATCTGAGCTCTGCCACTTACTAACTCTGTATCTATTGAAAAGATCCTAAACCTCTCTAGTGCCTCAGGAGTCTCATCTGTAAAATGGAGACAATAATAGTACCTATCTCACAGAGATCCTTTGAGAATTTAATAAATTAGCTCCATGACTGACACATAATAGTACCACATGAATATATTACTTCTATTTTACATCATTTTATCTCATTGGCATCATTAGTAAGCAATAAATAATACAAGCTCTTACAGAAATGAAGAGGAGGTGAGGAATGAAAAAAAGTCTTAAAGATTTCAAAAGCAATCTCTCCTGCTATTCTATGCCTCTTAGTCTTTAGCATCTAATAAATTGAAACAATTTATGCTTGTAATTGTTTTTCTATCGGTAGAAATGGTATTTTAATTTCCATTACGTTTGATCACATTTTTAACTATATAAATTGGAAGCTCACAAATTATTGCACAAACAGAATGGATTCCTCCTCTCGAAAATAAAGGTTATACTAGTGATCTTATATACAGTTCTCTAATTGAATATTTCTATAAACTTAGTATTTTATTGAGGGATTAGAAGGGAATCCACATTCTTGATTCTCGAGTCCACGATAGTATTGTCCAAACACCCTTATGTCTTTGATAGACAGAGGAAACCAAGCCAGGCTGGAACAGAATTTTTATAAGAGCCCTGAAATTTGATCCTTTTTAATTTGCAATATGTTGTTTCCACATTTCACTGAAAGATGCGTGACTATTCAAATAATTTTGTCTCCATAATCATCTTTGAACATAGTCCAGTTTATAAACTCCCCAGTGATCTACTTTCCACCACTGACAAATTTGATCCCATCGTGTTTTGATTATATGCTTACACCCAATAGGTTCTTGGATGAAGTGCAGTCCTATTCGGGAGTTAACAAAATGAGTGTGCAGAACTTGGCAACAGTCTTTGGTCCTAATATTCTAAGACCCAAAGTGGAAGATCCTTTGACTATCATGGAGGGTAAGTAAATAATTATTTTATACCATCCTCAAAAGAAGAATCAACTGGTTGATTCTAGGTTGAGTCTAGATTGGCCGGAATCTATCTTACTCTGAAGAAATCAAGGACATAACTGAATCTGTGCCAATTCCACTTAGTAACTCAAGTTCTTCAAATGTAAAATCTTGTCTTTGAGAAAAACATAAAATTTACTAAATGCTTCCCCAGTAGCATTACAAGAATAAGTGGAACTTCCACAAATCATCTGAAAATGTCTTTCAAGAAGCAAGATAAATTTAGATGATTTTTTAAGTCCTATAAAACTTTAATTGCATTTGAATTTGAAGTTAATATCTATTCATTAATTTTGATTTTATATGACTGATTTCAAGAGGTAAAGAAATTTGATCCTTTATAGGACTATGTTGCTTATTTATTTGTGCATTGAGACATGAAGGAATTCTTTTTTTCCAAATTACAAAATGCCTTGTATTATTTTTCTCCATAAACTACATCTTCTATGTATATCCAGCACAGCTCCTGCTTAGACACCTTTCTTAACTGTGCCCATTAGTAGCACCATTGTTTTCTGCACACTGGCACTAATCAATCGTTTAAGAATATAATAGGGAAGTATTTGTGTTCTTATCTGAGTTGCAAGTATACTTACTGCTTATTTATGGAATTCCATTTTTACTTGAAAGAACAACTGACAAACTATGGTCAGTCAAACTTGAGCATTTAGCAGACACTCAAAAATGAACTAAATTAAAGTTTCACTTTAAGAAATACAGCTGTCAGAAGTGGTTGCCGTTGATAAGATTTGGACTTGCATGTAAAAACATTGTATTTAACACTTTAAACTTGACAGTTTCCTAATTCTTAACCACTTTTCTGGTGTGATTAGTGTAGATATTAATGAACATATCTTTGACACCATAGAATTAATGTGTCATTTGGAAGACTGGGATAACTCTCAGTGAATTTTCCAAATGTCATGTTGTCATAAAGCCATGTTTGTAGAAGAGATCTATTCAGGTTAACTTTTCTGACTTACAGACCTCAATCTGCCTTTTTACATACTACTCAAAGCTATGGCATCTTGCTTTCTGAGATGTCCTGACTTTCTGTCCCTCCTTGGTTTTAACTGGTCCTTCCATTTCTTTAACCTCTGTTGTCCTACCCTGCACAATTTGGATTACTCACTCAGTAGTTTCCCCTCCACACGGAGCCCTGTCTACAAGACGGTTCTGGCTGATCAGTGTTGACAGTTCTTAGGGTCTGGATAACTCTTCCTCCTTCAGGCTTTACCACTGGCCATCTCTATTGGGACCTCCGTTGGACTAGGTACAATCCCTCCCAATTTTAGCCACTGTTCTTAAATTAGCCCTTTGCATTTCCAGTGAATAACTGTGGGTACATCAGGGATTGGGTGTGTTCAGGCCATCAGGGCCCCATTGCTTCCTCCTTGTTCTGATGACCTTCCAGAAAAAGAGTTCCAAAATTGCTTTGAAGGGTAGACTAGGTTTTGACGTTGGTCCCTAGCTTCCCTAAGTAAATACCTTAAAGGTGACCTTAGTGATATTCAGCAATGAGGTATGTAGCACTTTTTCTAGAATAAGTTCATGAATGTAATGGTCCAACCTCATATGTATACTCAAGACTTGTCATCATTCTATCACCTTTATTCATAGCCCCAAACTGAAAACAGACCAATTCTCCATCAACTAGTGAACAGATAAATAAGTCTGGCATATTTATAGAATAGAATGCTACTCAGACATGAACAGAATGAACTACTGATATATGTAACAATGTGGATAAATATAAAAAATATTAGGCTAGGGCGGTACCTGTGGCTCAGCGAGTAGGGCGCTGGCCCCATATACTGAGGGTGGTGAGTTCAAACCCAGCCCCGGCCGAACTGCATCAAAAATTAGCTGGGTGCTGTGGCAGGTGCCTGTAGTCCCAGCTACTTGGGAGGCTGAGGCAAGAGAATTGCTTAAGCCCAAGAGCTGGAGGTTGCTGTGAGCTGTGACTCCACAGCACTCTACCAAGGGTGATAGAGTGAGACTCTTTCTCTACAAAAAAAAAATATATATATATACATTAGACTAAATGAAAAAGACCTCATCATAAAAGGCTACACAATGTATAATTCCATTTATACAACATTCTAGAAAAGACAGAACTACAGAGACAGAAAGGTAATCAGTGGATGCCATGCCAGAGGGGGGTATAGGTGACTGACCTCAAAGGGGCACAGGAAACTTTTCTAGATTATTATTAGGTAATATTTTCAGGACCGTAGACATTTGTCAGAATTCAGGTAGCTTACATTTATCTTCAGACATGCAGGATGACATATGCACATATATACAGGGTTATTTATTCCAAAAAATCTAAATTGAAGTTATATTGCATAGAACACTGTTCACATATGTGTGTGTGTGCATATATACACATACTTATATGTTATTGTTACTGGAATTTCTGGGGCCTAGGTCTCAGGAACCAAAGAATGAATTCACAAACCACGAGTAAGCAAAAGATTTGTTTTTTTTATAGATAAAAGAAAGAAGAGAACCTTTGGTGCAGCTGAGGGGGTACCAAGTAGGTTGCTGCTTTTGGCCCTCATCTAGGGGTTTATTTATATTTTCTGACCACCTCTCCTTTTCTGCAGGCAGGGGGATTTGGGGAAATGGAATGTATGTCTAAAATGTGTCACAGCCATTGGCACCAAAGGCTTGTGGGCAGAAGTTAATGTTTAAAACTGCCATTGTGCAGGAATGTGGTCATGTTTTGAATATTCTGCCCTTCCTGGGGAATGGTGGCCTAGATAGAACATTGATCAAAATTGTTTACAAGCCTGCTTAGGTCCAGAAATAGAGTCCATGTCCAGCCGTAGATGGAGGGAACCTGTATCATTATATTTTAAAAGACTTAAGTACCTTTAAAGAATAATTAAATTCTTAGCCAATGCTTATGAAGAAAAGTGCCTGTAATATAATATTTGGATCCCACTATGTAAATGTATATGAGCCAGGGAGGAATTGCTGGGTCATGTAGCAGAGTGAGGCTCCAGTATCCGCTTGGACTCTTCTGAATGGATGGGTGATTATAACCACTCTGACCTCGTTGTTTGGGCTTAATGTTCTTCATTGGCATTCTAAGAAAGAAAATGACAGAGAGAAGGGAATAAAAAAGAAAAAAAAAAGGTAATGAGTATACATATCATCATTACTACCACACTAGTCTCTCCTAAATGGCTATAAAAATTCAAGGGAAGTCCCTTTACAAGGGATTATTGCCATTTATTATCCCAGAAACTAGATGAAATAAAAGCCTGCCAAGATACTAGAAAAAGAGTTCTAAATCTCTAGAGCCCTGGCACTCATTGTATAATTGTGGCAGGTACACTTTGGCATGACTGTTCACAAACTCATCATGGAGAACCTGGGGATGTCACTCTTCAATTAATTAAATGCCCCCACACAGTCCATAGCTATGATGATAAGTAGTGATGCATCAATGTTAATAGTCCAGTGATGGGAAAAAAGGTCCACTTTCCCAGAACACTAGGCAGAATCATATATTAATGGAAGCCAAAACCTTTGAAAATACATGTCTATCATATGGGCAAATAGTACATAGTGTCTGCAAACATAGTACATAATAATGAGACTGTTATCTTAACTGCTTTGAAATCTTTTTATTAGAATCACTGCTTCATGCATTGAAGATAGGATGACACATTTAGAGGCTACTAAAAGAAAAAGATGGATACATGGTACAATTAATTCCATTCAGTTTTTTCTGCCACCACTCTGTAATAGCTGGTGATAATTCAGTAGACCATTGTCTTTTTCTTAGTTTCCTAGTCCAAGTTTACTTATTACTGCTACAGTTTTAAATTCCAGCAGCTGAAATACAGGTGGAAAAATACATAATGGGAAAGCAGAAGACAGAGTAATCATTTTCACCCCAATCACATCCTGCGTCTGGCCTGAGCAAACAACTTAACCTCTCTGATGTTTAATTTTCTCATCTGAAAAACTGTTAGGTCCTGTCTTTCGGACTTCTGAGAAACTTAATTTGGAAGGTATAAGTGAGATATTGAGATGTTTTCATCTACCACAGTGTTTTTCCGACTCTAACACACATAGGAATCATGTTGGAATATTGTTAAGATGCAAATTCTGCTCCCATTTGGATACCTTTTATTTCCTTGTCTTGCCTAATTGTATTGGCTAGCACTTTTCTCTTAATGTTTTTAAGATACTCTCTTTATCTTTTGCTTAGCAATTTGGCTATAATATATCTAGCTGTAGATCTTTTTATATTTACTTTGCTTGGAATTTGTTGAGCTTCCTGGATGTTTCTCAAGTATTTCTTCAAACTGGGAAGTTTCCAGTTGCCACCTGTCTTTCTTCAAATATTTTTTCTGTTTATTTCTCTTTCTCCTCTCCTTTTGGGACTACCATTATCCTTATGCCGGTATGCTTCATGGTATCCCACAGATTTCTGAGGCACTGTTAATGTTTCTTCCTTTGTTTTTCTTTCCATTCCTCTGCCTGGGTAACCATAATTGACCTAATCAGGAGATTCATTATTCTGCCTGATCAAATCTGCTCTTGATCCCCTCTACTGATTTTTTCATTTCAGTTATTGTACTGTTCAACTCAAGAATATTTATTTGGTTCTTTTTTATGCTTTCTGTCTTTTTATTGCTAGTCTCTATTTGGTGAGACATTGTTCTCACTTTCCTTTCTTTCGTTTTTTTTTTCCCAGATGTGATTTCCTTTAGTTACCTGGACATATTTAAAATAGCTCATTTTTAACCTCTTACTAATGAGTACAATGTCTGGGCTTCTTTAGAGTCAGTTTTGCCTGTATGTGGGCTATACTTATATTATGCTTTTTATGTCTGGTAATTTTTGGTTGAAAGTTGGACATTTTTAATGATTTGTAGAAACTATGCATTTCAGATCCCCCCTCACCTCCTTCTTAGGGTTTGTGGTTTCTGTGTGATTTTGTTTGTTTAGTTTCTAAACAAATTCTATAAAGTGTTTATTTTTACTTATGTATGGTCATTCAAGTTTTTGTTTGGTCTACCTCTTGACCAACTAATGATTAGCTAGAGATTTCCTAAAGTGCCTAATGCCAGTAAGTTTTCCATTCTTAACCAAGTGATTTTGTGTATATGTAGAGCCAAACCTTTAACCCTCAGCTAGGCAGTTTACAGCTCTTTCTTAACCTTCAATTCTTACTTATGCAAAGCCTTAAGTTCAGCACAGGTAAGAACTTAGACTTCTCAGTTCTTTCTAGAGCACATACACACTCCTGAGTATGCATACAACCCTAAATGTAAGTGTGGTCTTCTAGATTCCCAGGAATATATCTGAGCATTTCAATTGCCCCTATGGAAATCTCATTCCCCAGATTTTGGTTAGCCTATTGTTTGTCCCAACTGTTATCCATGGTTTCAGCCATTGATGATGTTAAATACAAGTGCTGCTTATTGTTTTTTAACAAATGGCACTGGGGAAAAAAACCGTTCAGATTTAGCAAGTCAAATAATGATAATTGTTTGAAAATTGAGATCTGAAGGAGTTCTAACCCTGCTCTGCCCATTCCAGTGGCTGAAAGAGTGCTGATTTTTGCTGTGATTGTGAGCTGTTCATTGTCAAGTTTACTGCAATGTGAGAAGAGGAGAATGAGCCTAGGACAGGTTAATACACTACAAAGTTTACTGCTCTTACTGAGAGCAGCCATTTTCTTGAATAAATATTCTGTGGATTGCTTCAAGCCATTAACTAGTTTTCAGAGCTCTAAAAATGTTGATTCTGAAAATTTTGACTAGTTGCTTTAACGATAAAGAGAATTTTTGTAGGTCCGCACTCTATCATTCTGGCTAATCTCACTTAAAATGCCCTGATGTGTTTCAGTAATGAGTGGAAGTCATATGGAACTTCATTGCCTTGCTGTATTCGAAAGACCATACACAGCCTGCATGGTGTCTTTTTTAAAGGTGCCACTAATGTACTTGATGGTTTGAGATGATTGTCAAATGAAAGGTTACAGTGACCTCCTCCTAAGAAAGATTTCTCATACTTATGCGTCAAACTTATAATAAATGTTGTATAATGCTTGGAAGTCTGGCCTTAGAACTAGATAACTCTAGGCTTGCCCCAAGTCTGGTCCTTAATAACATTGTGACGTTAGTCAATTTACTTTGTTATAGTACAGTGATAATAACAGTATATATTCATAGATTTTTTTCAGAATCCAAGTAATCTGCAAAAGCAAGATGCTTGGCACAGTTCAGTGGCATAGAATAGATGTTTGAGAAATTTTAGCTTCTATTCCTGTTAACTTTAAGAATATAGTTTGGCAATGCTAATGATAATGATGAATGTTCACCTAAATGTGTTTAAGAGTCATACTCAAAATAGGAAATCAATCAAAACTGTCTCAGTCACGCTACTTTGCTTTCTATGCAATTCTAGGCACCGTGGTGGTCCAGCAGTTGATGTCAGTGATGATCAGCAAACATGATCACCTCTTCCCTAAAGATACAGAACTACAAAGCAAGCCACAAGATGGAGTGAGTAACAACAACAATGAAATTCAGAAGAAAGCCACGATGGGCCAGTTACAGAACAAGGAGAACAACAATACAAAGGACAGTCCTGGTAGGAGGTGCTCTTGGGATAAGTCCGAGTCACCTCAGAGAAGCAGCATGGACAATGGCTCACCTACAGCTCTATCAAGCAGCAAAACCAGCAGCCCAAGGAACAGTGTTCACAAGCTGGATGTCTCTAGGAGTCCCCCACTCATGGTCAAAAAGAACCCAGCCTTCAATAAAGGTAGTGGGATAGTCACCAATGGGTCATTCAGCAGCAGTAACACAGAAGGTTTTGAGAAAACCCAAACCACCCCCAATGGGAGCTTACAGGCCAGAAGGACCTCTTCACTGAAGGGGTCTGGTACCAAAATGGGCACCCACAGTGTACAGAATGGGACAACACGCATGGGTGTTTTGAACACCGACACTCTGGGGAACCCTGTGAATGGTCGAAGCATGACCTGGCTGCCAAATGGCTATGTGACCCTAAGGGATAACAAGCAGAAAGAGCCATCTGGAGAGTCAGGCCAGCACAATAGACTTTCCACCTATGACAACGTCCATCAGCAGTTCTCCATGATGAACCTTGATGACAAACAGAGTGTGGACAGTGCCACCTGGTCCACCTCCTCCTGTGAAATCTCCCTCCCTGAGAACTCCAACTCCTGCCGCTCATCCACCACCACCTGCCCAGAACAAGACTTTTATGGTGGGAACTTTGAGGACCCTGTTTTGGATGGGCCTCCACAGGAAGACCTTTCCCACCCTGGGGACTATGAAAACAAAAGTGACCGTAGGAGTGTGGGAGGTCGGAGTAGTCGTGCCACCAGCAGCAGTGACAATAGTGAGACATTTGTTGGCAACAGCACCAGCAACCACAGTGCACTGCACAGTCTTGTTTCCAGCCTGAAACAGGAAATGACCAAACAGAAGATAGAGTACGAGTCCAGGATAAAGAGGTAAGGAAAATCTGGAGGTCGTAACTGCCACACAGAGTGCAGTAGCCTCCTCCTACTTTGGGACGGGATCACACATAGGGTTAAATATGCCAGCTCCAAAGTCAGAGAAAACCAAGTTCAAGTCTTCCCTTCACCACTCATGCACTGTGGGACTTTGGGAAAGTTAGCTCGGTCTCCGCAAGGTTCGGTTTTCCAATGTGAAAAATTTAAATACTGGTAGTATCTACCTCAGGGGCACATCAAAAAAGCATTTGAGAACTGCCTCTGGCAAAGAATAGGTACTCAATAATGTTATCTTCAGTTGTCATTAAATATGTAGATTTTTATGAAAGGGCTGGAAAGACAGGAGCAGTGAGGAAATGGATGAGCAGAAGGACCCTGTTAGTTTTCACTGATTAAAAAGGATGGAATTAAGGCAAAAAGGAAAAAGTTGTAGACCCTCATTTTTGATTCTCTTAATCATTGAATGCTGAGAGAATATCTTCTATCTGCCACGCTCAGTTCCAGGCCCTAAGGATTCAGATGAGCTCAGAGAGGGGAGAGGTACCAGGTGACATGGGGACTTGAGGGGGATCATTACAGCTTTGACTTTTACTCTGAGATCAGAATCAAGGGAGGTTTCTGAGACGAAAGTAACATGGAGTGTATTCACATAGGAAAACTGGAGCCTATCTGGGGAATGAAGAATATGATTTATAAAGAATCGGCCATGTTAAAACCTTACTTTTATTATTCTCTATCTTCTCATAAGATGGCCAGGATAGAAGTAGCCCCTGTCCTGGTCTTTGTCCCAGTCAAGCCATATGATTTGGTGGCCCTGATGCTGTGTGGTTTGCTAGGACCCTCAACAGATTGTCCTGATTCAACTTTTTCCAGAGCTCAAACTCCACAGTTTCTATTTTTATATATAAAGCTGGCTTTGTGTTATCTGAATAGATTTCCTATCCATTGATAAATTATCAAGTCAAAGGTAGCATACTTTCAGAAACTGTGGCAAAGTAAATACAAACAAAAACACTACTTAGAAATAAAACTGAGCAGTTACCTCCCTGGAAAGTATTTGTAGTAAGTGTCACTGAATGGAAATGTGGTTTCACTAATGCTGAGTGGAAGGAGGTTTAAATAAGAAAAAATTCAGGTCATCACCTTAAAAGATGACTCTTGTTTCTGAATGTAGTTTTTGGAATCAGTAGCCACTGGAATTCTGAACTGCTGCCAACATGTGATGATAAATACGCACTTAGCACTGGGAACCTTATCTTTGGAGGCAAGCGATAACATGTTAAACTCGTAGTAGGGGGAGAGAAAAAAGTTATCCCTCTCCAGCTGCAGAAGTCTATATTCATTTCTGAGGATATTGGTGCTGCACGTATAACTTAAGATCTATGAAGTGTTTCAAAGACTTCGATAAAATAAAAGAACTTCCCAACAGAGTATCTTCTCAGTGGGCCATTTCACTGTAGCATTCTCACCCTCATGATAGGCCAAGAGAGGGGTCTCCAGAGGGGTGGGGTAGAGGATTGGACAAAGCCCAGAAATACAAGAGATTAAGTGTTTTAGATAATCTCTGGTCATTCCTGAGTTATATATTTTTCTTCAAATTTCTTTTTAACTCTATCCCACAAGTGTTAAGAATGAATGGATGGATAGACAGATGATAGATAGATAGATATAGATAGATAGATGATAGATAATATTTTACTTTGTTGAATTATCAGTCAATGAGATGTACGTTCTTTAGTTTATAACCATGTGAGTTTTGCATTCTTTTTTCGCCTCTCCAAATTGGTTCCTAACTTTACTTTCTTAAAAAATTTGTATTGTGGTCAGAGAAATTCATTTGTATGATGCCATTTATTTGGTCTATTAAAATTATTATCTTATTTTTAGGTTGGGATTTTATATATTACCAACAGATAAGTCTGTTGATCAAATTGTTCAAATCTTCTGACTTCCTCCTGAATTTTATCAGATTGATCTACAAATTTGAAAAAATATTCTACCAATCTGCTAACATTATTCTGAGCTTATCTACTTCTCCTTGTAATTATGTTATATTTTATTGAATAATTTGAGGCTTTGCTAGTAGTTGAATAAGAGTACAGAATTGTTTATTTCTCTGTAATGAATTGATCTTTTTATTACTAAATAATGGTCATCTGAATTATAGTAATGGTTTTTTTCCTAAAGGTTTATTTTTTTCTGATATTAATATTGCTATACCATCTTTCTTTTGATTAGTAACTTCCCAATATATCTTTTCCATCCTTTAATCTTTAAACTTTGTTTTATTATTTGATCTGAAAATGTATTTTTTCAATTCCAGAATATTTTTCTCTATCACCTTTTTTTCTATTTCTTCTTCTTTGCTCAATCAATTTTTCCTTTGTAGAACCCTCACTAAGGGTTCACTAAGACATATTGGACCTTCCTAATCTGTCCTCTATCTCTGCTAACTTCTCTTTCTCACATAAAATTTTTATCATGATCATTTTGTGAGTTTTTCTGGGTAATTTTTCTCAGGCCTATATTGCGATTTACTAATCTCTCTTCTGCTAATTCAATTCTGCCACTTCCCCTAACCCTATGACTACAGACTTTTTAGTCATATTTTTTATAAGGACACCTGATGTTTTAAGACTCAGATGAATCACTTGTACTTTTCTGCCTCTCTTATCCTCGAGACCCCAGCTTCTATCCCCATATAAAAAAGAAACCCCCAGGCCCAGCCTTAGGGCCATGTGCCCTAGTGTGCTTCTGCTGACTATTTTCATATTTGAGTTTCTTCCTTGATTCTGATACCTGAAGCTATTTTATTTGTATTCACCTTTATTAAATATTCTTAAAATATATTTTTCATATATTTGTCCAGCATTTTTATGTGTTTATATTAGGGATGAGTCCTTTGTATTTAATATAGTCCTTTAGATTCCTGGAAGTTTCATGCAAGTTCCTGATACATATAATGTATCAATACTATTGTTTTCTGAGAGTTTTCTTTCTTAGTATTTAAGATTCGGTTTCTTCCAACAGTTTGGGCTCTGAAATGGTTTAGGAAAGCAAAGAGAATATATTCTAGAATAATTCTAGGTGCCAACCAGCACAATACCAGACTCTTATAAAGATGTGAATAGGTTTCCAGGAGCCTTCTAGACTCTGTAGGGATACAGCATGTACAGTTCTAGTTCCTTCCAAAGGGAGTTTAGATTCATTTTAAAGTATCATTACCTGGGTGAAATATCAACATCTGGGGCTCATTTTGTCAAAACATGATTATGATTGAGATTTTGAAATTGTTAAGAAAACAGTCAGATTTCTGAGAGCTACTCCCACATTAGCCTTTCAGGTTTTAATGTTATGGTATCCTGAGTGAGGCCCGTGGGTTTTTATCTCAGGATAGAAGAAATGAAAAAGGCAGTTGTTACCAAAGTACGTGTTATAATAAACAAGTATTTAGTACTCCTTTATTTGAACAATATGTATGTATTTTTGATCTTTGAGGTTATGAAAAAAGCACACACCCCTTTTAAAAGAAGCTACTTACAACTCTACAATTATCCAAAAGAATATAGCTATCAATTTATAGTGTTATAAAGTACATATATCCTAAGATACACCAGTGACTTGGAAAGCTGTGAGAGTTGGGGACAGTGGGCCACTTGGATAGGCTCCATTTTTTGCAAAATGTCATTTGTAGTGCTCATATAACACAGTAGTCTTTACCTCTTTTGCCAATATTAGCTGGCTACTTTTGGTACTCTTTTATAAGACGGGGTACGGTGTGATTTTGTTACATGGCTTGCTTTTGTAAGATTAAAGTCTGAGTAGTGGTCGTGTCCTTTGCCCAGGAATTGTGCCATATACCAGGCAGTGTACCCAGTAGGTGGGAATTTCCCCATCCCTCCCTCCTCCTCCTCCAAACTCGACCTTGATTGCATTATTTTCACCTGTGAGCGCTAAGGTGCTGCTCTACCCACTCCCATTTAATCCACAGTACACGTGACGTTTGTTTTTCCACTCTTAGAATACTTCACTTAGGAGAATGGTCTCCAGTTCCATCCAGGTTATTAAAATAGATATAAGATTGCTATCTCTTTTATGACTGAATACTAGTTCATAGCATACATATGCCACAATTTATTAATCCTCTCATGAAAGGCACCTGGGTTGTTACCTTGACTTTGTGATTATGAATTGTGCTAGAGTAAACATTTGAATGCAGGTGTGCTTACGATAAAATGTCTTTTTTTCTTTGGGCAAACACCCAGTAGCAAGATTACAGGATCAAATGGTAGATCTATTTTTAGTTCTGAGATTCTGTGTGTTCCACAAAAGCCCGTTCTTGACAGTGGACTTATGCCAACAATGTCATTTCTCTATCAGTATTTTTACTTTGATAGAAAACAAATGAGGTTGCCCTGTTTCTTCTAACTTTATCAGACTTTCCCCTTTTCATTTGGTAAGGTCAAGTTTACATGTAATGTTCAGGAAGCTTTCTTGGGTTGGGCTGCCTCCTGCTGCTTCCTTTCTGTGCTATACGGCACGGGTCTCTGACTTCTCTGTGCCCCCTTTGCTCGTTCACTATTTGGTTTTTTGTTTGTTTTGTTTTGTTTTTGGCTGGGGCTGGGTTTGAACCCGCTACCTCCGGTATATGGAGCCAGCCCCCTACTCCTTGGAGAGAGCCACAGGCGCTGCCCTGCTCATCCACTATTAAAGAAGGACTCGGGGCTTCCAGAGATGGCTTTTGGCCTAATTACCAAAATAGTAGCTTTCACACAATTTAAATAATTGGGCTTACTATTGTAAAGTGCTTTATTTCAAGTTCCTAAGCACTGTAGAGAGTTTATAAAAGATTTGCTTCCCTCTTGCATTTCAAGTCAATAAAATCACTCTATCTCTCCCCACCCCCACCCCCACCCCCGTCCCCTTTGTAGCTTAGAACAACGAAACTTGACTTTGGAAACAGAAATGATGAGCCTCCACGATGAACTAGATCAAGAGAGGAAAAAGTTTACGATGATAGAAATCAAAATGCGAAATGCTGAGCGCGCGAAAGAAGATGCAGAGAAAAGAAACGACATGCTGCAGAAGGAAATGGAGCAGTTTTTCTCCACATTTGGGGAGCTGACGGTGGAGCCCCGGAGAACCGAGAGAGGGAACACCATATGGATCCAGTGAGCCTGCTCCCTCCTGCTGGCTCCCACGGCTCCGGGAAGAACGCTGGGATCCTGGGGGGGAGTTACGTGGGATCAGGTGGCTGGTCACCTGGCTGTACAGAGCTCTAGTTGGTGAAGGTGTATCATTAATCAGACATTAATCATCTGTCTCTGCTATGTGTACCAAAGTTATATCACGCCCCATACTGCTACTGTCAGGTGTTACAACTGGATATGTGTATAGAGAGTAGTTTTTAAAAACTTAACTAAAAATGAGAAGCTTATTGCAAGAATTATTTTATTGCAAGTCTTGTATTTAAAATGTTAAATCAATATGTTGTTGCAATTCAGCTTGCGTTCAAGCTTCACCTCTTGCACTTAACATGAGCTATTTTTGGCATTGTGTTATCATCCGCTTATTTTCTAGATCAATATTTTTATTTCCCTTTTTGCTGAAATGAAGATAAGCAGAAATATAAATATATATAAATATATATAAGATGAGTTATTAAAATTAAAAGAAATACTGTGTCTGTGCTATTTGTGTCAATGGATCTGTGTGGTTTCTAAAACATGTGGAGTCACCCAGACCCTTTGAACTGCTTCTTCAGTTCTCTGCACTGTTCAGTTGTGCTTTGTGAGATGTTTGACGTAGGAACTTTGAAGCTGCCTCAGAAAGTCCCCGTCTCAAGCCCCCTGCTACCTTGCCAGATCCTTAGATACGTGTCTCCTGTGCTCTTACAAGGGAAAAAACGGTGCGATGGCATTTTACCAGATGTGCCTTGACTGACTGTGACCTCTGGCCTGAATCTCTATCACCGTAACCGCGGGGTGGCTATTAAAGGAGCCTTCCTGCTGTTTGGAAGTTGGGAAATGACGCTTGCCAAACCAACCACGGCTGTATGAGCACCTGTCGCCCTCTCTGACCCCTCCACAGTTGTACTTTTGATTAGCAACAGTAAAATGGTGTTACCATGTCCCTCTCAGTGAAAGCACCGCAGTGCGTGTCACATAGTGACATTTTTCTCTCACTTAGGCTGTTGCCCACTGGGATTCTCTCTGCACTGTAGCTGGCAAAGGCATATTGCAGCAAGAAGATGGGGAGAGGGGGACGGCATAGGAGAGAAGACCCAGAGGAGAAAGAGAAAAGTTTGAAGGAAACAAACTGATGTTGCTTCCAATTTTGACAATGTCATGCTTCTCTGTTGAAAACACATTCATTCGCAATAGTTTTCAAATGCTTGACGGTCCAATTTTGACAAATATACAAGCATCGGTAATGCTAACTTCCTAGGAAAGCCAAGGACTAGAATTTGGGGAGAATAATTCTTCACATTTCATAAAACAATGATTTTGAGAAGCCAGACAAATAAATCTCACACTATAACAAAGAGCCACAAAAGGAATTATTGGGAACAAAGACCACACAGTTAAGTTTATGAAATTTGTGTTGTCCGAAGGTTGTAAGTTTGCATGTGTTTATTTGTTTTCAAGGGGGACATGGTCTCCACAGCATTTGTTCTTGGCACTGCTTTTCTTTCTTATCCTGCCCACTGAGCAAGCGCCACGTGGACCTTAGGTATAACCCATAGCTCTATGGCCCTAGCTCGTTTATCTTTAGTTCTACTCTGCAGTTATTTAACCGGAAACTTCCAAATGGATATCCGATAAAATTCAAACTCAAAATGTACACAATGGATCTCAATAACTTTTCCTGTACACTTTTCCCTCATTTTCCAGTCCTTACCTTAATTAATGAAATCCTCAGACTCATCCAGAAAGCTATACAATGCAATAGTAAAAAAATAAGCGTTATGCAGTCAAACTGCTTGCATTCAAATCCTCTGTGATTTTCTAGCTGTTACTGAACCTCCCATGCACACCTTTTCCCTCTGTGCAATTAGAATAATAAAAATGCTATTCCCATCGACTTGATATGTGGTCTTCATGGGACGATTTGTGTTAGGCTAAGCATGACAGCTAGTTTTCAGGAAGGGCTCCATAAATGTTTGCTCTTATTCCTACTCTGCCCCTCTCTTCACTCCTAAATTTGCTCACCAATTGGTCTATTTCATGCATCGCTGGCTTTTTAATCTACTTATTTAATCAGTTTGCCTTCACCTTTTGATGAACACATCCTGCCCACCCCTGTGTTCCAGTACCACTGTCCTCGACCATCTTCTGACTATAACTTGGCCTTGATAATAACTTTTGATGACTCTCATTTACTATGACAAAGCCCTTCGTATAGTACAGAAGAAGACTTATGTTCAGTTTAATTCTCATCTTCTACCACTCCCCACCACACCTTCCGGGCTTTTCTATGCCTCTGAAATGCTCACCGCCTTTGCCATGTCCGTTTTTTTTGCCATTCCTTCCATCTGGCACACTCCAACCATTTTTAGGAACCATTTCAATGTCAGTTCCTCCAGGAAGCTTCCCAGAGTCTCCAAGCGGAGTTAGTCGCCTTGTGCTTTCACTTAGCACGTATCTCTTTTAGGCTTTTTCACCACTGTTTATTTTCTTCACCAAATGTGAAGCATTTGGAGGACAGCATGGTGGAGTGGAAATAGCAGAAAGTTGAGAGCAGCTCGGACTCAGCTGTGCCTCTCCACCTGCTCTACGGGAGAGGCCGGGCAAGGGCAGGTCACTGAACACCTCTGACCTCATCTGTAAAGGGAAATACTGGCTCCTACACTGGGAGTGTTGTGGTGCTTAAAAGTGGTGTGTAAGGTGCCGATTCCATTGCTGGCCACTGCTCCACTGACAGCTCTGTTGATAAATGGAGCTTCTCAAGGGACCAGAGTTTTATTTTATGGATCTTAAATCCCTCCCTATCATCACAGAGAATCAGCAATAATTTTTTGAATGAAAACATACACATGTGCACACACAGAGTGTGTTATTCAGCCTTTGAGAGCTGCTGTTGTTAATTTTAAGTATCAATCTTGATAACAATGACCTTTAATGGATGGATAACATGAGCAGCCTGTTCATCTGGCTTTCTGTTACTTCAGCTAAAAGTCTAGACCAAAAAAAAAGACTACAAATTAGCATAAGAATAAATTAAGAATGAGAAAGTAGGAAGAGCTTGTTAGCTTCATTAAAATTATTCAGGTAATTAAATGAATCCAAAATTATAATTTCAAGAGAAAAGGTTTGCTTCCTGGTGTTGGGCTACTGTGCTACTTCACTAGTCCAACCATGAGGTGACGTACCCTTTGGAGAATATTTAAAATAGAATTGCCTATGACATCGGGCCCTCTGAAACATGAATTTTGTATGTAACATTTGAAATAACTTAAAACTCCAGGTGGAATTAAATACTTATTCCTGTTTATTCCTAAGCTAGAATTTCCCTCAAAAAAATTAGAACATTCCCAGGTAGAATAGTTTATAATGATATAATTTTGTCACCTTGAAAATTCAGGCGAACATGAAAGAATGTGACGCTGGTCACAGACCCCAGTGCTCCTTACACTGCACCCGGATGAGAGCCGCATCTTAGAAAAGAATGTTCCTCAGCTTTAGAATTAGAAACCTGGGTTCAAATCCCTGCTCTGCCACTTCATAGTTGTCCCAACTTGTTACATAACGTTTGCAAGATTGAATGTGTGTTTCCTGGAAGTAGTAATACTCGTGCCTCCCTTATCATAGTTTTTTGAGGACTAGGTGAGATAAAATGATTAACACTATGCCTGGCACATGGTGCTCACTAAATGGAAGCTGTCAGCTCTCAAATTCCTTCTGCTCTAAACATATTCTTTCTGCCAAAGAACATAGCATGGTCTGGCCTGAGGAATTTGACCTGCAGTAAAAGAGTATTATACTCACCAGCATAGGATATCATTATGACCCAGGCCCAGGGACTCCAATTTTATTTGCACCCAGATCAGCTGCCAGAATTTGATGGCAAGGAGGGAAACCTGAAACATCCCTTCTCCTCTGACATAACAGAGTTCCACTCATGACCTGAGAATGTGTCTAAAGAACGACCCGTAACTGTGCTTCATCAGCTCTGTCCATGTCCACACCGAAGATGATGCTGGGGGTTAAAGGCATCAGGCGAAAACACAGTGACGGAGTCTGGGGATAGGGACAGGGAACTGAAGGCTGTGGACAGGGTGCTCAGTACGGTGTGCACAATCCTTAGCACGTTATGTGATGTACTCTGAAGTGACTTCAGCATCACATGGGTGAAGCCGGGGTAGGTGTTACAGAGCCATGACTGTGATCTGAGTCCTCAGTGAAAACTAGGAAGTCATCCAGGTGGCAGGTTTGCTATGGGGCCTTTCTTGCCCATGGAACAGCATGTGCAAAAGTAAAATCAGGGAAGACCCCAGGCAGTCTTTTCTATAAAATCAGAATGACCTATGCAGCAAGGTGGTATTGTTCCGGCCTTGTTCAGACCCAGAGGCCCCCTGAGCACTGCTGAGCTGCTGCTCTCGTGTTCAAAGAAAGCAGCCACAGCTGAAAACGTTTTGCCTTGTTTGAAGTCACAGACCACCGGAAAAAAATGCTGGAACTGTGGCTCCCACAGATCTATTTTGTTATTCTCTTTATGGTCTTCCTAATTGCACAAGTAGGGAAGGGGTTGAACTGCCCGGTTTAAGGGCCTCCTGCTGCAAAGCGACTTAGAAAACGTACAGTCCCCCAAGCAGCCGGCATCTACTGAATGCGCTACAGGAGTCCGAGCAGGACCTTCAGCTGATGAAAAGTGAGTTTTTTAAAACACCAATTGTGACCCAGGTCCAGGACTGAAGATACTTTTAATTTATGAGCAGAGTATAGCTGCTATCTGTATGTCCTCTTGAGGGCTATGCCAAGGTCAGACCTTTGTCCAGTAGACAACAGTGGTAACAGAGCATACTGAACTGAAGGGGAGCCAAATTTGGCACCATACTCTTTGAGGCGAACTGTCTTTCCCCTCAGAGGGAGGCCCTGAGCATCCTACCTCAGGTGAAAACACATGTCCTTGCCAGGCCTTTTCTGGACACACCCACCCCGGCCTCCTTTTATTCCTACATTAATTATGCACCACGCTAAAGCGATCTCCCAGGTGATGCCCTCTCGTCCTCACCCTTGATCACCTGTTCCCCAAACAGTGCAAACTCCCACGCCTCCTGCCCTTGTTATTTCTCATGCCCGAGTCGCCCAGACATTCCCTCATTTGTTTCAGACTCTGTCCCTTCCCCTCTCCTGAAACCTTCCCATCAGATGCTCTAGAATCCTACAGCTGCCGGCATTCTCCCCTAAATCTTCTCCCAAACATTATCACCTCCTGTAGACACATTCATAATGTGAGAAAAAATATCTAAAGAACCAGCCGTAAGTGTCCACACTGAGGACAATGCCAGGTGTTAAAGGTGTCGGAGGAAACCTAATGACAGAGTGTTGGGGTAGGGACAGTGAACTGAAGGCTGGGGACTGGGTGCTCAGTTATTCCTTGTCCACAGCATTACCACAATATATGACGTACTCTAAAGTAATTAAGGGATCACACAGGCACGGCACAGCCATGACTTTGACCTGATCCTATGCAGAGTAGGAGTCTTCACGTCCTCGCAGCCTCCCCAGGGTCACTGTTTCCTTCCCCACAACCTTGCCCAGCACTGGCCTGAAAGGGAGGGGCTGGCTTTGCTCTTTGCTGAGCTTCCAGCCTCTGGCACCCCCTCCTTCCCTCCTCCTAACCCCCCTGGAAGCACAGGTCTCTGTGTCACTCCCCACTCAGCCTCCATCACCGACTTGACCACTTAGCTCCTTGACCACATCTAAAGATCCTTCTCTGCCGCAGCCTGAACATCAGCCCCCCACACCCGTGGCCATACCTCACCTTCTGTTAGTAATGACTCACCTAACAGGTGCCATTGCTAACGTGCCCTGGCCGACGTTTCCTCTCTCTGATCATCGCTTCTTTGCTCTCTAGGTCACTCCCTTTAACACCATCACTCCCATAATTCTCAGATACCCACTCCCACCAAAGTCCCACCTGACCGTGGACTTTGTAAGTTTTCAGTGACTGTCATCCTCTCATGTCACAGTTTTCCTCCGGACTAGCTTAGTTTCTGTAGTCTCTTGTCATAACGATTCTCTCTCTCTCTCTCTTTTTTAAATCAGAGTCCCAGTTTGTCACCCTGGGTAGAGTGCCGTAGCGTTACAGCTCACAGCAACCTCAAACTCTTGGGCTCAAGCGATTCTCCTGCCCCAGGTGCCCAAGTAGCTGGGACCACAGGCACCTGCCACAACTCCCAGCTATTTTTTTTGTTGCAGTTGTCATTGTTTAGCTGGCCTGGGCCAGGTTCGAACCCACCAGCCTCTGTGCATGTGGCTGCCGCCCTACCCACTGAGCCATGGGCGCTGCCCTTAATAATTCTCTTGTTCTCATTCTCAAATCCCTTTCTTTTCTCTCCCACCACTCTTACACTTATTTGAAAATCAAAAAAATCAACCCAACCATGCCTAAATCCAATTTCTTCTTCCCCTTCACCTGCACCTAAAAAACTAAATATGTGCAGCCATAGCAGCTTATGCCTGTCATCCCAGCACGTTGGGAGGCCAAGGGAGGAGGAGTGATTGAGCCCAGAAGTTCCAGACCATCCCCAGAAGTGCAGGGAAACCTTGTCTCTACAAAAAAAAAAAAAAGAGAGAGAGAGAGAGAAAGAAAGAAAAAGAAAGAAAGAGAGAGAGAGAGAGAGAAAGAGAGAAAGAAAGAAAGAAAGAAAGAAAGAAAGAAAGAAAGAAAGAAAGAAAGAAAGAAAGAAAGAAAGAAAGAAAGAAAGAAAGAAAGAAAGAAAGAAAAACTTTAAAAAAACTAGCGGGCCATGGTGCAGCATGCCTATAATCCCAGCTACTTGGGAGGCTAAAGTGGGAGGCCTTCTTGAGTCTAGGAGGTTGAGGTTACAGGCAGTTATGATCACACCACTGCACCACTGACAAAGCGACACCATTTTTCTAACAAAATAAAGAAAATGAAAATAAATATGGCTGAGAGAAAAAGTCCATTGTTTAACCTGTATCACTATATAACCTGTATATCTATATTAATGTAGCCCTCATGGCTGCCATCACTGTCTGGTAACTCACCTTCCCAATTTCCAAGGTCAAAGTCATACTTCTCAAACTTCCACGAACCTCTCCCCTCCTCATTCTCAACTGATAACCTTACCTCTGTATTTATTGAGAAAAAAAGCAGGTAAGTACGGACACATGTCCCATCGCCTTACTCTACCCAACCGCCTTCCTCCTGCCACAGTGGCTGGGCAGCTGGGGCCTCCACTCAGAGCCCGTCCCTCTAGATTTTCTCTTCTGTGTTATCAATTTTGCTGTTTTTCTGTTAGCCCCATTAGCATAGACCCCTGCTGTATTAACCTGTTAAAAATTCTCTGTTGATCCTGCATTTATCTCTAACTTCTAGAGCATTTTTCTCACTTTTTAGGAAAAGAAAAAGGTATTCTGAACTTTCTGTATCCGTTTTTACGCCCACAATTTCGAGATTCTCTTGAATTCACTTGAGTGTTTGGTTCTTGATACTGCACAGAAACTGCTCTCATCAGAGTCAGCTCTGACCTTCAGAAGAAAGTGAATCACCTGTCAATCTTCAGTCCCCTTCTTACACCCCTGGCAGCATTATGCCAGCTGCCCATTCCCTCACATTTTAAAGCACCTTCTTTACTTGGCTTCCAAAATATCACACCCTCCTCGTTTTCCCTCTATTTCACTGGACATTCCTTGGACTACCCTCCTGTTTTTTGATGTACATGTTTGACTGGGAAGCATCTCCATAGACAGTCCTTTTTTTAACTATGCGCAGTCTCACAGAGAATCATGGTTTTTGATATCACTTATAAATCCATTATTCTTAGATTTATGTCTCAGTCCAACCTCTTTTAACTCCAGCTATTTCACTTGGATATTTATCAGACATCTCCAAGTGACATTTCAGAACCTAATATGATTTTCCTTCCAAATATACTCCTAACCTATTACTCACAATCTCAGTCAACTGCACCATCATTCACCTCATGCTTTAGGTAAAAAAAATCTGGAATTATCCCAGATCACTTTCTTTCATATCACAGCATCAACCTACCAGCAAATCTTGTGTATCCTGAATCCAAACCCTTCTCAGCATTCCCTCTTCTTAGTCCAAGCCCCGTCAGTCTTTCTGAACTAATATCGTATCCTGCAAAGAATTCATTGTTGCCATTCTTATCTTTCTTCCTAAGATTCCTTTCTAATTAGGAGCTGAAGGAATCTTTAAAAAAAAACATTTAGGTTATATCTTTTCCTTGCCCAAATCTAACTACCATCATTCCAGATTTAGAAGAAAGTTCCAAGATTTTGCATATTCCAACCTCCCCCCTCCAATCTCTCTTGCGATCACACCTTCTCCTGTCCATTCTGTGTCACCCACAGAACTCGTTACTTTCCCTCTGCTCGTGCCCTTACCCCCGGGACTTTGCACTTGCTTTTCTCTTGGTCTGAAATGCTCCCTCCTGGACACTGACATGGCTCACTCCCTCGCTGAACTCAGGTCTCTAGGCAAATAGCTCTTCTGAGAGGAAGAGCAAATAGCTTGCCCTGACCACCTTAGCTAAAAGAGCATCCCTGTCCACACCTCATTCTTTTAAACTGCTCTGTGCCCTTCAAACTTCCCACTCCCTTACTCTCCATGTATGACGTAGACGACACGAAGGCAGGAAGTTTGCTGAATTCATCACAACTTTGTGAACCTAGAATAACTTGGAAGATTGAAGGCCTCAACAAATATTTATGGCATGAATCAATGAGTTAATATTTACAGCTCAATTTTTTTTGATAAGATGTTCAGGGATGTTCTAAGTTGGATCTTTTAATAGCAAATAATAAATGACTGAATTGTACTGTAAGTTATGTTAGGGCTCTGACAGGCAGCAACAGACTGAGCATATTTCAGAGATTTGCCTTCCTCTAAGAACGCCATTGCAAAGAGATTCCAGTACCCACCGTGAGGTTGTTTGTTGATTAGGGGATTGTGATGCTTAAGGTATAAGCTTTAAGCTCAGCATCCAGGCCCAACAGCTCTCAGAGGAAATATGTATAGAAGCAAACTTTCCATAATGCAGAAAAGAATACCCATCCTCCATGTTTTTTAAATACAAATTTTAAAAATGGTTTCATCTCCTATAATGAGATGGAAAATATATAGAATTCTCTTATACGATTAGAAAAGATGAGAACATTGAAAGAGACAGATCTCCTGTTTTCCTTGCTTTAAGCAAATAATTAAAACAGACTTATTCAAGGCGCAACACTAATATAAAAGAAAATTATTATGTTAAAAGAAAATTAATGAGATGAAGATATTTGGCCTTAACTGCTTATATTTAAGTGAAGATGTATTAACTTTTTGAGTGTAAGAACCATGTGATACTTGTCTCCTCCACAGAGATATTCAATAAATGTTTTTGAAGTGAATTAATGAACTGCTGTGTGGTGCAGATCAGAAGTTAAACCAGAAATTCAGAACAATCTGCTTAGAACTTGATTTATGCCCAATTTAAGTTTACTACATATTAACAATAAGGAAGAGGTGATCGTTTGAAAATCTTCCTTTTATAAAAGAATGCTTTAATATTATTAGTTCCCTTGGTCTTTGTAAAATATTATTTGCATTATAAAATTGATTTTATGTATAATTGTTAATAGACAATATTTTCATGAACGTGGTTTTATAAGTGTTAATGGAAAGTAAATAATATGTGAAACATTCTTCTGGGTTGAGAGTGAAAGGTTGTCCAGATGAATAACAATGTGTACCTGCTTTTGAGTCGCAAACAGTCTGGACCATTGGTTAAACAAAACGATGCCAGACAGGACCTGTAAAGGATGTGACTAGGAATTCCATGATGAGGAAGTAAAACCGCCTCATATCAAATAAAGTAAACCACCTCAATATTAAAGTAAGAAATATTTGACATAGAGCAGGAAATTTCAAAGGGCGTTTGACTTGCTTCTGTGACATCACATTTCATGTGTCTGAGAAATGTGACTTTCTACAGAATGTTTTCAGTGACTTAAAGAGAACCCACTGATCTAAATGGTGGAGCGGTGGAATTCCCTCTGGACCTGAGACAGCCGACTTGCACAGGTAGTGTTCCTGATGTGGAGCAATCTGCAGAGGGGGACTATCAGTGTTCTTTGCCACCACTTGCATATGGCTTCCAAATACGCCTTTCAGGAGCCTTGGAGAAAAGGCACGTTACCAGGACGAAACACCACTCTGATGACTCGGTAATGCGGGAAACCTCTCAGTCGGCTACATCCCAGGGCCGTTATCGAGCAAGTAGACTCATCCTTGAAAGCTGGTTGTTCCTTTTGTTCCTTACATAACTTCAAGAAGTGTAGTGTCCAAGAACCCTTTTTTCTTCTCATTGTAAACTTGGCCAAAATCACCAAATATGTGGTAATCCTTTATGGTATCAGAATACACCAATAATCCTTTTTCTCTCCATGAGCAATTATCTTTGGAATTCAATTTCTTGTGTTAATATTAGAGATATTTTCAGGTACCTATCATGAATGTTTTTAGGCTTATTTTTTTAAAAGAGCATAAATATCTATGATTTAAATTAGAATAGAAACTATACCAGAGATAATGAAAGGATTTTGGTTTCTGTTTTCGAACAAATAAAAAGGTAAATGTGATAATTCTAAAGAATGTTTTTCTACCAGGCTTTCTAGTAGTTATTTGGTTAAATAAAAGCATGTTATTTGCAGAAATAGAAGGGCCACTCCTCAACAGTGTTCAGGCACTGCCAGGTAAATTAATGCACGTGCAGGGACCTTCTCATCAAGCCACAAAATCATATATTTTAATTCTCCAAGCAGCTTGAGATATTAAAGGTGGCTACCATGTAGACAAAGAAAATAATTTGAATGACTAGGAATTTAGTAATTAACCTAGGACATTTAACCCTATTCTACTTGCCTAAGATTCCCAGAAAATGATCTTTTTCCTTCATCGATTCTATACCACGAAGGAAACTTGGTGAATTAAACCTCTACAACTGGTATCTGCAGATAAAAATAAAGGTCATTGTTTAGAAGAAACTGGTCTCAAATGAAAACAGCATTCTACATGGTTCCATTCACAGCACACACTCTTGACTCCAGGTGAGAAAGTAGGTCATTCCTTATTTCTTATTTATTTATTCCCTAGCACAGTCAGACCACACAACATGCTTCTTTCACCAGGTATCAAAGCAAAATCACATGAGACCTTTCAGAGCTGCTGTGAGAACACGCTACCCAAGGCAACAGCAGCATAGTAACCTTGGTCAACAGGCAAACTCCAACAACGTCTGGGTTTGGATTTGCTTTTATGTTAAGTGAAGCAGATTTCCTCTGACGTTAATAATCCATAAGAAACAGAAATCACAATATATTTAATCTGGTATCCACCTACAAAGAGTCAAAGAAGCCAAAGTTCTCCCCCAGTTTATCCTCTTGTTCCATAGACATTTTGAAAATAAAGGGACAAAATAGAAATGAAAGAGCGTGAGAAAGAACACAGAAATGATTCAAACAATTTCAAATCCTTTTAAACATCATTGAGATTGCATTTGATCTGTCAGGCTGGCTGTCACCACTAAGACCTTGCAGAGGAACTGGTTGTACATGGTTTAGCCTTCCAAGGTTAATCTAGAGCTATAAATGTACACGTGAATGTGTGTGTGAATGTGTGTGTGCTTTAAGTCCATTTTATAAACAATAACACAGGACAATTCTCTTCACTGGTGATAGTCTTTGGAGTCCAATCATGCAGAATAGCAGGCAGGTGCAAGGTAGGTCTCATTGCAAGATGGACGTGGCAAGGTGAACAGATAATCCTAGAAGTGGTTTGGGGGGATTTTTTTCTATTATACTGGCCATTGGTCCCACTTAATCAAAAGTTAAATATACAGGAGTCTGCATATAAACAGAGCCCCCCTCACTTCAGTTTGACTGACCAAAGAAGAAGGTCAAAGTGAACCATTTTCAGACAGCTAAAGAACTGAATGCCAAAAGAAATAACAAAATCTTAGGATTTAATCACAAGGAAAATAACTAATATAACTATTTACATTGTAAATTTTTTTTATTGATTTTACAGAAAGGAGTTTTCCCTGATTGGTTTAGTGATAGCTGTGGAAAGTGTTGGACTCTTAAAATTAAAATTAGTATGGGGACTTTTGAGGGGGAAGCAGATTTCCACTTTATACCCAAAGTGTCTGTTATCAAAAATTCCTATAGCAACTTGACTCTTCTCTCTGAGCTGTAAGAGATATATTTTTCAGCAATCATTGCTGACAGCTTACTTTACAGAGCATAATGTTTTTAAGACATGGATTTTCAAATGTAAAGAGACTCAACTAGGAATAGATTTTGTATGATTTAGGTTTTGCAATGAATATTTAAATTCAAAAAATTGGTATTTTCTTCCTGACAAGTCATAAAAGGGCTCATATATTTTCACATTCTACATGTTCCATTTGCCAAGGCCAATTTTCTTATTTACCAGTCAGCTGGCATCAGCACCTTTAGATAATATTTTTCTGACAAGGATAACAGATTGAGAAAAACTATTGAGTCCCTTGGCCTTCAGTTAAATTGTTTACTCCAATTGCTGAGAATTGGCCAGGACCTGGTCCAACTTGGGGGGGTGTATTCCTATAAAGCTTAGTTATCAGATTCTTATTATCAGCTTTTATTCAACAGGAAGGAACTCTGTTGCAAGGCCAATGTATCTATTGCCTTTTAAAAATGAACACACTGACCCATGAAATGAATATATAAATAGCAAAAACATAGCTAAGGTGGTGGGAGTTTTGTCATTAACTTCTCCGGGCACATGGGTACACAACAATTCCTCCCAGAAAACACTACAAAACATCTTATGAAGGATCACTGCTAAACTGATTGCACTGTGGGAAGTGCCAATTTCATGCTCCAAAAGAGAGCTAACCCCAGGCAAGAACTTCACCTCTTCCAGGAATATGGTCCAGGTGACCTGACACTTCCCTACTGAAAAGTAAGAACATTCTTGGGAAGTAGCAGGTGCCTACAGAAGAAATATTATTGTTTGTTTGTTTGTTTGTTTTTTAAGAAAATAAGAGTTGATACAGAATACAGTATATTCTGTGAATGTGGTCATAACATAATGTCCTCCTAAAGGGATTACGATAACATAAGACGGTAATGCACTGGGGGCGGGGGGGTTGTAAAGTGGTTCCTCTCTCTGTTTTTTCATCTATCTCACTTTGATCACCTGATAAAATTGATCCTGTAAGAAGTCCAGGCCCCAAAGCCTTACCTCTGTTTTTACATGATGCTTAAATCCAAGGGATTTGTTCCATTTTTGTTTTCTTGTCCATAAAGGAGATCTGGCTGTGGGTGATCTGCTCCCAAGAGCCTTTCAACAAGAAACGTAATGCTAGTTGAGCTTCTGGAAGGTGACAATAAATAGGGGAGGGCTATCGTCTAGTTCATCCCTGGTTTAATCTGAGTGAAAAAAAATCACCACTTCTGCAGATGTGAGAGATAGTACAACTGTCAAGCACTTCTAGAATGCTGGCTGGAGACTTCCTTCTGTGTCGCGATGGCATCTTGGGGCTGATAAAATTCCCCATGCAGCTCTCTTTCCAGCAGTCTCTCTGTGTGTCTAATCCCATGTGGTAGGAAGCAGGGGAGTAGAGAGGCCACAGATACGTCAAGATATAAAGTGACAGTGAAAGGAGGGAAATAAAGAAGTAGGAATACAGGGAAGGGAAGTTTAAAGACAAAGAAAATTAAACAGAAATATGACAGAAAGAAAAGGGCGGGAACACATGTGAATGAGGAAACATTTGTAAAGATCAGGTTGTCTGTAAGAGCAACCAAGGTGCATGGCAGTGGGATGGGGAAGGCGGGCTGGTTTTATTCCAGGGCACAGGCTGCAATGGCTAATGCTTTCCTCTCCACTGTAAACACATGACCTCTGTACTGCGTGCCACTGTGTGAAGCGCCCGGCGTGGCAGCGTGGCTGCAGAGTGACAGTGTGTGTGGCTATGGGTCCCTGTTAACTCTATTGCTTAAAGACAGACAGAGCTTCCCTAGGGTTGTATTTAAGGCAGTTTTCAGAGCACTGGCTTTCCTGTTTGCTCTTTGTTAGAGGAGATTCCTTTAGCCAGGCATGTCCCACTCATCGGCCATCCGCTTCCCATTTCACTTCTTCCCCAGGTGAAATGTCACCACTTTGGGGAGCACCACAGAGGTCAGAGTGCAAATGACAGAGGTGGACAAGTCACCAGAGTGAGCGAGAAGGGAAGCCAATACCCGCTACCTATTATTGCTGAGAAGTCACCTTGGTGACTTGGATACGACCAACAAGTCTCACAGTGCCTCCTGAAGTGCGCAGAAAAGCACTTCCATTTAATTTAACCTAAAGTCAGGAAAGTTAGTTGACCACTGACATTAATGTTTCATGGCTTTTAAGACAAACTCCTATTGCTACAGCTGCGTAGCAGCAGCGACATGTGGGCAGAGTTACTGCTCTCGCGGCTGCTGCACAACAAAATTCAGATCATCAGCCCTTCTTGGATTGTTGAGACTTACGAAGAGAAAGAAACACGAGGCACCAGCCACACGAAGGAATCAGGGAAACCCCTGAGGACTAGCAGTGTCTCCAGAGATGTTTCAAATGCTAACCTGAGGATCACTCTGTGCTTTGGAGGTTTTATTTGTATTAACTATTTTTTTTTTTTATTCCAGAGAGGGAAGTGGTATTTTTTTCTTAAAAATGAAATGTTGGCAGGGTATGAACTTGGGAAGCAACTCACACATGAAAAACACAATTCACAACCTGAAAGTGGTGTAGGTGGGCTCATTTTGGGGTGTAAGGAAATCACATGGTGGCAATTCCCCTCAACTCTGGGGAGAGATTCTGACCATCAAATATGCAGACAGCCACCCTGCCACTTTCTCCAGTAGCCTCCTGTCCTGACAGATAATTTGGAAATCACAAACGGGTCGACTTTCTAAACAATGGATGTTGGTGTCGCCTAGGACCTGGGCAATGATCGTGGTCCCCACTGCAACACTATTCTCTCACCTGTCCTACTGTTCACCGGCATAGAAAGACCTTCAGCTTTTATTCACATCTGCCTTCTAAAGGCCCTACCATCTGGTGCCTAAAAACTCTTTCCCCTTCCCCCCCACTTTACATAAGCATCAAATATGTTCTTTCTACAAATTGGTATACAGGTGCCATTTAATCAGTTCAAATTTGGAAGCTACATCTTCAAGGGTCCAAGAGAGCTCACTCCCCCCGTGTTTTCCCCTTTTACATGTTTTCTTATAAGACACACAGCTCAATCAATTAACAAACTAAACAGCTTATATACTGGCAATATATTACAGATGGGTTTATGTCAGAGTAATAGATCACGTGGAATGGACCAGGCGGCAGCCCAGCTCGCGAAGTCTGGGGCCGAGGACACCGACAGTAGCGTCTCTACCTAAGTAGTGCTGTGTGAATACAGACACATGCGGGTCTGTATCTACATCCATCTGACTAGGCCAAAGGAGCAGGTAGATGCGAGATAGAGACACACACATGCTGGATGGGGCCCTGCACACCTCGTCATGCCATTTGAAAGGGCAGTTACAGGTCGCTGGTTTTGCAGCCATTGACATTACACTTTAGGGAAAGCTGCTCTAATCGTGTGTGATCCGCCTTCTGTAGTTAAGCATGGCTGGAAGGAGACCGAAGCGAGAGCAACTAGAAGTTAGATACGCATTTGAGCTGAGCTGTGAGACAGGGCTCTGGGGAAGAAGCAGGCTGAAAGACTGGTTTAGATTTGAGGCTTGGATTCGCTCCCTTGCCATTTCCTTGACGTTGCGTGTGGGCGTTTGTGTGTGTGCGTGTGTGCGTGTGTGCGCGCGTGTGTTCCATCGCATCATCTCCTGAAGAACGCTGGGTTTCGCAGGCAGGCGGCTAGTCACCTGCAACAACCCAGGGGTCCCGCCGAAGCTTCCAGGCTGCTGTCAGTGTCGGACGCCAGGGTCTGGTCGGTGGACATGGAGGAGATGTCGTTGACGGACGAGGATGGAGGGAGACTCTCGCTGCTGTTCACTGCTGCACCTGTGCTGAGAAAATGAAGACCAACATGACTCAATCTAGAACCAGCCCACGCCAAGGCCATGCAGGACGCACAGGGACAAACGCAGCAGGAAATGGCAGCTCCATCATTCGGCAAACTTTCATAAACCAGCGATACAGGGGACTCCACTAGACGGTGACAATCAAAGCAAATCAATGTGGAGTCCCTGGTCACACGTTATTCACAGGTTAGTGCAAGTAGTTACTGATTTCTCTCTGTATCAGAAATCACCTATCACACTTTTAAAAAGGTGGGATCACACCTAGGTGCATCTTAGAAGGGTACAGGTGAAACTTACTAAATGCAGAATATAAATGTCTTCATATAGTGATTAGGAAAATGCCATGAAGGCTGTGTTAAACAGTTCGATGAAAATATTTCAGATTATATATGAAGTCAGCACATTGTGCCCCATGATTGCACTAATGTACACAATTATGATTTAATGAAAATAAAAAAAAAAGTATCCAGTCACACCACCTCCCTAATATTGTAATAAAATTGGCCTTGGGTAACGTTAAGGCTCTTGCAATCTTTAAAAGCTCTCCAGAGACTGTCAGGGATAGGAAACCACCGGTTTATGGATAAGACAGATGAGCTAAACTCTCAGCATAACCATCTGAACCTGGTTGCTTTTCCTGCAGCTTTACAAACAAACAAATGTAAGGGTGTTTTCCCAGAAATAAGGGCTGAGGTAAAGTCCAGAAATCTGAATTACTTGGAGACTATAGCTCCAAAAAAAGAAGGCATATAAAGCAAACATTACTAACCATCATTAATATGACATCAAACTTAAAATACATATAAAAAAGCCAAGTAGGACTTTGAATAAAAGTTACCAAAAGGAGGGGAGCATATTTTTTGATAATTTGCTTACTTTTCAGCTTACCTGGGATCTCCAATAAGAATTTTTAACTTGGAAAAAAATCCCTTTATTTATCAGCTTTGTGGTACTATAAAGATATTGAAACTCTGAGCAGAAACTTGCTCATAGTAATCACTCAGCAAAGGCTTGCCTAGTTACAATAGCTATGAGAACAACAGAAGAAAGATAAAAGAATTGTAAAATACAATTAAACCACAGCACCCTGGAAACAATTTGCTTTCTCTTTTTATATGTATATTCTTTATACCTAAACAATGTGAGAGGTAAAATGCTTGCTTTATGAAAAAGTTCATTATCAAAAATATCTGTAGTAGAATCACCTGATCAAATAAAAGATGAGGAATTCTCACTCGAATTATATCTTACTTGAGTGACAAATAATAAATCCAAAAGAAGTTCTGATGGAGTTATCACATGGACCTAAACAATCAGAAAGACAAAACTCAACTCAATTAAAGAAGTGGAAGGATAAACACAATCTTCCCTGCCCCTGGGGTGGACCTTTCTTGCCTGTGGAAATAGTGTGATGAAAATGTGACCACGTCTACAGAGAAGGCAAACACCTATACGAAGAGAGATTACATGTATGTTATGTGTATTTTAAAATTGTGTTTGATTATAACTATATTTATGTAAACTATGAGAAATATGAAAAATACAGGAGAATAGATAATGATATTCACGGATCTTTAAATAAATGCTAAGCATTGTTAAAGTTTTGGTATATTTCTTTCCAGTCTTTTTGCTAGGAAGTTTCCCTAGTTGTGATAATTTAATACGTATCTTAATATTTTCACATACAGAAAAGCTTAGGCATTTTTCATGCTTCATTAAACTCCTAACAATGTCCATACTTAATCTTAGACATCTCTGGAGGAGATTGTTAAAGTACTCCTATTTTTATCTTCCTGCCAATAATTACTATCACTATCAGAATGCGTAATGTAAAGTTTCCTGGCTTCAATTTATTCCAACTTTACTTAATTATACCCCTTATAGATAAGGTGCAGACCCAGCTCATTTCCTCCCATGACAAGATTTCATCTGCTAGCAGACAGCCCTGGATTCTCTCACGTAGCCCAAATGCCTACTTCTCCCCCTCCCCAGTTGGGATTAAATTATAGCAACAGCCTTTTTGTTCTTTCATAAGCTGTGGTTTTCATAATTTAATGTTACCCCCATGATGGACTCTGCAGAAGTCTCTTCAATTTTTTCACATCCTTATTCAAGGTTAGAGATTAAAACTGGACGTAGGACTCTAATAAAGGCCTGATCAATGTGAGTCCAATGGAACAGGACTGCTTTTTTCTGTCCATTTGTTCCCTGGATGGTAGAGCCCCATACTATGGATGGCTTTCAAATCATGTGCCACAGTCCAAATTTAGTTTTGACTTGAGATGTTAAATGATGTCTGCATAACTTTTTGTAATCACCTTACTAAGATATAATTCACATATATAATTTAGAAATTTAATCTGTACAATGAAGGTTTTTTAGTATATTCCCAGCATTGTACAGCCATTGCCACAATTTCATAGCATTTCGTCTTGATCTTAGCCAAAAGGCCGAGAAGTGATTCCCTTATCAAATATATTATTTTCAAATGTTTTTCCCCTATCTTTTGGATTGTCTTTTTACTTTCTCAAAGATGTCTTCCGAAGAACAGATGTTTTAATTTTGATGAAGTCAGATTTATCTATTTTCTTCTTTTGTCATTGGTGCTTTTGGTATCATATCTAAGAAATGATTTCCCAACTCAAGATCATGAAGATTTACTCCTATGTTTTTGTTTAAGAATTTTATAATTTCAGACCTGACACTTAATTCTATGATCCATTTTGAGTTCATTTTTATACAGAATATGAGGTAGATATCTATCTTTATTCTCTTGCATGTTTGTATCTAATTGGCCCTGGACCATTTATCAAAAAGACTATTCTTTGCCCATGAAATTATCTTGACATCTTTGTCAATAATCAATTGATCATAAATGTGAGACCCTCAATTCAATTCCACTGATCCATTTGTGTATCTTCAGATTTGTAGTAACTTTTAACATCAGGAAGTATAAATCTTTCCACTTTGTCCTTTTTAAAGATTATTTTGGTGAGTCTGCATCCCTTACATTTCCATGTGAATTTTAAGATCAGCTTGTCAATTTCCGCAAAAAGACGGCTATGATTTGGATAGGTGGAGTGTTTAATCTGTCAGTCAATTTAGGGAATATCATCACCTTGACAGTATTAAATCTTCTAACCCATGAACAATAGAATGTCTTTCCATTCATTTAGGTCTTTTTTTTATTTCTTTGAACAGTATTTTATAGGTTTCAGAGTACAAACCTCTTCTTATTTTGTTAAATTTATTCCTATTTTTTTCTTTTTAGTACTATTATAAATGAATTGCTTCCTGTACATTGCAACTGTGCAGAAATACAACTTGTCTATTTGAGTAAGAAATCTCTGCGGTTTGGAAACTAAACTGATCAAATGATGGCCTATGCATCTTAGGAATGTTATAATTAATCAAAATGCCAGTGGAATAAGGAATATATTTGCTAGCATGCTTTTTTATTTAAATTATGAGAAAAAATCAGTTTGAAAGTTTTAAAATAAAGTTTTGGCATAATGCAAACAAAAAAAAATAGTATCTTTACATAATGGTCTTGTACTTCTCTTGAGATAGGCTTTTTCTCCTATCCTGGCTGAAGTGGATTATGTAGATAGGTTCTTACTGTCACGGTTACAGCTGGGTACTGATCCAAATAAGAGTGAGCTAAGGCTCCCTGAGATGAGGCTCCCTTACAGAAACACAGTTTGATGTTTACAAATAAACACAAGCCACAACAATGACAGCTAGAGAAACTGTACAAAGAACATTGAGGAAATTTCCCCAGCAAAACACAAATTTACGTGTATGAACAATATTGAATGAATAGCTTTTAGGCTGCTCCACGTACACAGAGGATTATGCCACAGGTTATGCTTATAACACACCCAGCCTCCTACTGCACTTATTTTAATCATCAGCACATTTTCAGCACACTTTTAGAATATTCTGAGTATTAAGCCATCCAAGCCAGTCCCTTAGGATATATATAGTTTTGCTCTATGATTGCCTCCTGTTTCTATTTCCCTTGTTTCTTTTTACTTCTTTCCTTATCCTTCTTTATTTCACCTGTCTTCCACAGTATCTACTGGCGAGTACAAAACTAAGGACTCAATTTAACAAACAGCATTGAGTGTTTTTTGTGTGTATCTCCAGGGTCATGCTGTGAGGGAAAGCAAGCTTCTCCCTGCTGTCCAACTAGGAGAGACAAACTGATCAACTATTTTTGGCCCAAGGGAATCCTTTGGTTTTCCTGTCCTTCTCCCTTGGTCTTCAGTCAGCTCTCTGTAATCTGGATCTGTGTTGGAATGATCCTGCTCTCTACTTTATCAATGATGAATGCAAATCACAATTAGGATTCAAATACTCAAAGTTCAGAGTCTGTCAGAGCCTTCATCATGTGTAGATCCAGGGTTCCTTAGACCACTGTTCCTGGTTTTATACACATATAGCACAAATTGGTTACAAGAATGGTGGAAAGCTGAGCCATAGTCCCTTTGCTATCTATATGATCCTGAATATCTGGGCTCGATATTGTTTAATAAAAAATAAATTAAATCATTGGGTTGTATTAGAGACATATTCCCATGATGGGGAGTATGGTCCACTTTGGGGGAAGGGGAGGTTGTACATTAAAACCACCTTGCGAGCTCTATCTTTGATTTAGAGATTGTGAGAAAGCTCTGCCCATCCTGGTGCTCGGCACCCTTATCAGAGTTAAGTCATCGTTGCTGTGGGAGATTCACTTCTCAGGTGGAAGAGGGGTGGGTGTTGAACAAACTGAGAGTTGCTGAATTAGATGACCTCCTATATTTGTTGTAGCTCTAACATTCTGTAACAAGTGCTTTTAGAAGAAAATGAATTTCTATTCATGGACTGCTATTCCCTCAGTAATCTTTACAAATCAATTCAGGAAGCAAGCAGCTATGCCATCCTTGAAAATAAATCACTGTGCAAGTGGAATCAGATAGCAGAAGGGAATACAATTATTTATTTAGAAATGCATTTGAGGTTTAGATTTATTTCTTGTTGATATACAATTCCATCAATAAATTTTGAACATATAAATTATTCTGCAAATGCACATTTAACTTCCTATTTACATTTTAAAAGCATCACTGCAACATGGGTCTGTATCAGAACCACTTTATCCCTGAGAAACTGAATTAACTTCTTCCTTGCTGGACTCCCTGTGTTGGCGTACCTGAATAGGAAGAGTCTGTGCTGTAAAATTACTCCATTCTAGCTACTTAAAAAATAAAATATGCCAGGCAAACATTAATGGGAAAAGAAGAATGCAAAACAGCTGACTTTTCCAATACCTTTCCTTTCAGTAATTGCTTTTTCTTTCCATCATGGTTTACTGTGCACACACATAGTGGTGCATCAATAAAAATTGAACAATTGACTCTCAAGGAGAAAAAAATGTCACAATTGGCAATGTCTGCCAATTCCTCCATGGCTAATTCCAAGCTACCCATATACCAACCGTAAACTCCTCATTGAGAAGAGATGTACACAATTGGCTCTTGTGAGTGGGTAGAGTTGGTGGCACATGGCAGCCCTACGGTCTCTCTAGGATGCACACAAATACATCATATCAAAATGTCATTTAATGTGTGGTAACCATATGTACACATGATTTCCCAACTTTTTTGCAAATGCATATTTAAACTTCCTATTTACATTTTAAAAGCATCACTCTAATATGGTGATAGCAATGCTCTTAAGTTTGTTCCTTCTCTCCCTCCCTCCTTCCCTTTCTTCCTCCCTTCCTTCTTTCCTTCCTTCCTTCCTTGTAATGGATATTTTTGTAAAAGATCGACTCCACGATAATTTTAGCTATAAATTGGTTAAGTCAGTGAACTATTTTTGGGAGCATATCATTCTTACCAGCATGAGCTAAATGTAGTTTAAGGCTAAAGATAAGTCATCACATTCTCTAAAACTCTTTGTATTGAGAGCATAGATCTTAGGGGGAAATATTTTAGCATTAAAAAAGTGAAAGGAGATGTTTGAAGTAACCCTAAAGCACATTATGAGGATCAGCTAAATATGCATATATATGTATTTAAAAGTGTGTGAGATTCAGGCAGCGTCTATAGCTCAGTGAGTAGGGTGCCGGCCCCATATACCGAGGGTGGCGGGTTCAAACCTGGCCCAGGCCAAACTGCAACAAAAAAAAAAAGAGCCATGTGTTGTGGCAGGTGCCTATGGTCCCTGCTACTTGGGAGGCTGAGGCAAGAGAATCGCCTAAGTCCAAGAGCTGGAGGCTGCCATGAGCTGTGACACCATGGCACTCTACCAAAGGCGACAAAGTGAGACTGTTTCAAAAAAAAAAAAAACAAAAAGTGTGTGAGATTCTATAGTTGGGATGACTTTAATTAGAGCCCAACTTGGTAGATGCTTCAACTATTGGCACATTAACTTTGAGAAGAGTTCAAACATTGATAAAAAATGAGGAAAGAGGTTTTGGCTGGAGGGATTCTTGACCTCTCTAGAGGTCATTATGACCTTTAATTTCAATGAGAAGAATTTACCCTTCAAACAGGTCATGTTCACATTTCTTCAGGATTCATTACTATCTTAAAATAAGTTATGAAAAAAGTTTTGGACTCAACCATTACAATCAGAATAATCAGAATGATTGCCATGCCAAATACCAAAATCAATAAAACTAAACTCATTATAAGGAATCAGTCATGTGATATGGGTCCATATGCTCGATAAGCAACGTTACTGATTACAACCCTTACACAAAGGCGAAGAAATTGCACAAGTACCGGTGTACTGGTTATTCAATGGGAGTGAGTACCTGAAGGAGAAGGCTGGCCTTTTACTACGCCATTTTTAGTCTTTTCTTCTGAATTCATTACTTCCTTGTAGATAAGTTCTATAAGAAACAATTATTTATGTTATTATAGAAAACAAACTATTCCTTAGTTGATAAATTCATTAGTTAACGACAAATAATAACATTTTTATAGGGTTAAGTAAATTAAAAATCAATTGGGATTCCTTTATTCCTCTTTCTATATTTCCTTGGAATTGACACAGGGCCTGGCACAAGTAGGTGCTGAATACGGTGGCTGAAGAAATACATGTAAGAAGAATCCACATTTCACTTGTTTTTTGAATTCCTTGGGGAAACTTCTGATGCATCCTAGCTTCATCTACTAAGGATTTTAATGGTTCTATTTTTTAGGACATTCATTTTCCTTTTGTGTAGATACTCATTCCCCAGGAGAGGCACCTATTCTCGTGACTTTACATCATTTCCAGTCCTCATAATTTCTTCCATCTCTTACTGTATCTTTTCCCCAAACTCATAAAATCCAGCACATAAAAAGATTTTGCTCATTCCCAAATGAGCATCTGTTTTAGGCTTTCTCATTGCCAGAGTTAAGTTAGATGTGTTCAGTCCTGTTTTACTTTTCTCCCTTTATCTAAAAAATCATTTAGCCTGCCTCATCCTTGCTTTGCAAAGTCTTACAATATATCATCACTCTTTACAGGTAGTTATTTCCCAAATTTCTCCCTGTTTAGTCTTTGTCCTCCTCAAATGACGGTTATGTCCTATTCATAAACCCCGAAGGGTCTCCCTAAATTACTCAGACTTTCTCATCCGCCACCTGGCATCTTTTTCTGCTTGGTCCACTTCCAGCATATGCTCATTTTCCTGTATTTACCAGGACCCCGCCACAGTGTCTTTGCTACCTTCGTAACATGTTTTTGCTTATTCCTATCTTTATTTTCCCCTTAGCTTCCCATCTGATATTTTCCTTTTTTTCTTCAAATTTACCCTAACTAATTCTTTTAAGGTAGCTTGAAAGTTTCTTTCCTTCTGATCTTTCCTTATGTTCCTCCCTCTTTTTATCTGACCATTTGTTATGGTCTGCTTTGGTTTTCTCAAGTCTACTCTGTTGTGTATTAGTTTAACAATTCTTCACAAGCTCAATTTGCTTTCTTTGTTATTTCACTCTAAGTATAGTCTTCAAGATGCAGTATGTGTTAGGAAACATTTTGCTGAAAAAGGAATTAATGTAATGATCCTTTTTTTTTTTTTTACCTTAAAGAAGAAATAGGAAATAAGCCACTTAGATACACATATTTTTTATTCAAATTATCAAGACTTAAAAATCCAATAGTGTTCCTGCATTAACAATCTTTTATTTCCTGAAGTCTAAAATAAGCTCAGAATTAACTTCAATGTTACATTTCTTGTGATAATTTTATGTGCAAACATGGGAAGTTTAATTTTAAAATTCTGAACTGAAGCTTGCCCTCCACCATGACAAACACTGCAATAATCAGTACTATTTAAAAAGCTGTTAGTAGTTAATTCCTTTCATTCTTAAGCAAATGCAATATCACTTTCAGTATAAACCAAAAGATGAATTTTTAAGAACTTAAAAATGGTCTAAAAGAACAACAATCAGAAAATCATCTTTTAGTAAATTATTCGACAAGGAAAAGGCTTGAGGATACTTTGAGTTTCAACTAAAAAACAGTATTAAACTTTTTAAAGTGGAATCACCTTTCCATTCTTCAATGGTGTGCTCTCTTTCATCCAACTGTTTGTCATATATTTGAGGTGGAGGCTGCCAAGTAAAAACAAACAATCAGCCTTGCACAACCTAAACATGACGAAGCTCTTACAATGCATGAGAATACCCCCTCATGGATTGGTTATGGTGGTCATCTGAATAGTACATAAATTATGACATAATTACAGTAGGTCAGACATTAAAATTTCCACACACATGTGGAGGATTCATTTGTATTGCAATATTTGTTGCTGACTAAATGAAGCAGCAGAACCCACATTCTGAGAGCTTACTTCCCAGCCTCTTCTGAATGAGAACCCATGCCTAAGCAACTAATTCCTGGTCTTTTAAAAACCAAATAAGACACTGGATTACATGGGTCCAGAAGCTGCTATCTACTCCTTCGCCCTGTAGCAGAGCTGTACCAAAACTATCCCAAACTGATAGGATTTTATTCCATTTTTAGATCATCCCAGAAGAAGAATCAATCTTTTATTTTTCTTGAAGCATCACAAAATACCTTTATATATTGCTAAGTGTCCTATATGTAAATGATTTCAAGCTTTTTGTCCCCTCAGGCAAAGAAAACCACCAGGTGGCTATAGAGATGGGTCACTTTGAACCCTGAGTATTCCCCTGGTTCGTCCTCTCCAGGAGAAATTATGTGACAGGGCCTCCAGTCTGACCTACGAAATCAGCTGCCTCTTCCTCTATGGGGTGGGATATGGAAAAGGATAAATTGTCACCAACCCACATGCCTTCCAGGAAGGAGGGCCTCGAACAAATTCCCTACCCTCTTCTTTCTGCTATTTCCTGGGGAGATCTAGAGTGTTAACTAGACTATCTCCAGTTCAGGCTAAGCAATAAGGAGAAGAAAATCTCTTAGAAAAATAAGTCACAAGGATGCAGAGAAAGATGGTGCTGAGAAGTCACACTGACGGGCACCGGCTGAAATCCTGAGAATACCTATCAAATCTCTGCTACCAGGACGCAGAGGACCCTAGAACTGGTTCATGTCCAATGCTTCAAAAGCTATAGTTTTTGCGACAAATGAAGAATCACTCAGTAAGAGCGGCTCAAGCCCATGAGAACATGGATCCACAAAAGTGGCTATCATGAAAAGGCATAGACAAGATTTTCAAGGCCAGACGTGCCTTGGCCCACGAACAGCACCCTGTTGCTGCAGTAGCCTTTCTGCAGTACATTCAGAATCTCTGGTAGCCAGCCAGAGTCATGACAGACACAAACATTCATCATAGCCCTGGCATGCTTGGCAGCCTCACGCCCTGTATAAGTAGCTTGTTTGAAAATAGAAGACTTCATCCAGTTGCTTTGAGGCAATTTAGCATAATACCGAGGGGGTGGGAAATAACTACTGATGGGCCAGACATTCCTTTAGCATCTCTGGCTGCTACTGGGACAAAAGGATTTAAACCAGCTCCTGCAGTTCAGAAGTGGCCGACGGAGTAGCTCTGCTGACTGTCAGCCCCCTGACAACCAGCAAAATAACCCCCTGACAACTGTAAGAACAAGACAACACTGACCACAGAAAGGTGAAGGGACGGGGTTGATCAAGAACTGTTCTCAGGACCTAAGTCAGGACCTGACTGAGGCAAGATCTTCCTCCTCAAACCAGAAAGGTCTCCAAGATCATAGGAATATGATGAGTTAAGAGTCAGTGAGTCAAATGAAGTCATTTTTGAAAATCCGAGAAATTGTTATCTAAGGAAGCTACTGCAAAGACAAACTTTGGTTTTGTAAAGAGGCTTTGCAAGATTTGCTTCTTCGCTGTGGTTAGGTCCCCACCTGCTTAGTTGCCTCCGGATGCTGCAGGACACTGTGCAGAAGCTGCTGAGCCCCCAGAGCTCTGTGCACTGTTGGCACCTCCTTCTTCTGCTCACAATAGATTCATCTCAAGAGCATGCATAACTGGCTTATTCATGCAGTGGGTTTTTCCATTCAAGTTTTATAATTGAAAATGGCTCAAGAGTACACATCCTGCCAAAGTTCGTAGATACCATTTTCTCTATGCAACACAGCTATTTTGAGGAGATTTTCCTTAGAGCTTCAGTGTACAGCTGTTGCTGATACATAGAGTACAAAGTACATGGACTAAACACAAACTACAAAGAGAGAAAGCAAAAACTGAGGGGGATATTTCAAACACACTTGCAATTATAATTTTTGTTCAAGGGCTTCTGAAAATGAGCTCTATGTTCAGATTTGGGTTTGGGCTTTTTTTAAAAGAGAGGATGTAAATGTCACCTACTATGAAAGGGTACACTCACAGAAAGATGTCTTTAAATGACAATATTAAATAGCAATTGACCAACAAACCAGACAGCAATGTTCTAACCCATACACAAAAATACACATAGATGTGCTTGGCAGCAATCATGAGCTTGTGAAGTGGTGATTGATAACATTCCCTGCCTCCAACTGCTAATGTTGGTTTTTTATTGTGGTGTTGTTCTCTTTCCCCACCTTACTAAACAGAAATGATTATCTTTTCCTATATAACATTATAAATAAAAAATAAATGAGGAGTAGATATAAATAAATGCCTCAAAAGTGTTTGTTAACAGGATATTTTAGGAAAACATAGGATGTTAGAATTATTTGAAATATGAGAAATTAAGGATGAGAGGAAATTAAGGACAGACAATACGTAGAGAGTTAGTAGGACTTGTGAATCTCAACCCTTTGAATATTTTTCACAAGATTGAAAAGTCCCTTTACATTATTTTAGAAGGTTTGGACTTTACTTCCTTGATAGAAATTCTTACAGAAATTGAACCATGGATTCAAATGTATTCAATAATGTAATACAAATTAGATGTATTTTGTATTGGTGATATTACATATACATGTCCAAATGTTTCAACAAAAGGAGAAGGAAATACATGAACTAGTACACAATCACTAAGTGAGTTAATATTAGAATTAATTTATTCTTTTATTAAGTTAATTCTTTCAAATGGCTCATTCATGGGCACCTGACATGTGCCAGAATCTATTAGACATCGAGATTTCAAAATTGAATATTGCTGCCTTCCTCAAGGAACTCACTATTTACTGGGGTTAAGACTGGTGCAAAACAGCTAATTAGAGACAACATCATAAGAGCTAGAAACATGTATGTGGTATATGGGAACAGAGTGAAGAGGCCCTAACAAACCTGGATTTGAGTCCCTGCAGTCAGTGACACTTACTCAGTGAGTAAAAAGATATGCTCACATCAAGATAAAGGAAGAAGGAGGAAGAAATGACTCTAGGCCAAGGGCACATATATGATCCAAGGCATAAAGCCTAGAACTGGTGGTGGTGGTGGTATGTACACGTTTGTCTGTTTCTCTTTCAGAGAAAACTGAAAGAAGTTTTGTGATAAGATATAATATATGTGGTCAGGAGTGACAAGATACAAGAGCTATGCCTACAACTCAGACAAAGGCTAGATGATAAATGATGTTCTTGAATATCACCGTATGGAACAAAGATTTCTTCCTGAAGGGAAGTCCATGGAAGAATGAGAGAGAATGAGATGGCCAAATCTGTGGCTGGATTGCACAAAGACACCACTGGAGGAGAGAGAAGAGGTGGGAGCTATTGTATCACCTAGAAAAAATATTAAAAGGTCTAACTGGGGTAGGGAAGGTGAGGGTAGATAAAAGAAATATATTCAGAGAGAATTTTATTATTCTATTTTATTTCTAAAATATTAGAAATATTTTATTATTTCTGAATACATATATTATTTCTAATATTTCTAATATTATTTCTTTATTAGAAATAATAAAATTATTATTTTATATATTTAGAAATAATAAAATTGGTAGAATTGGTTTTTAATTGACTGTGAGCGATGGGGACAAGTAATATGAGTCCCTAATAGGAGTTTTTACACTGAGTAGCTGGGCAAAAGATGGGGTTGGTGAAGCCATCTAAACAAACAGAGGATGGAAACGGGGAAGTGAGATTAGTCAAGAGGTAAGCCTAAATGCTATGTGAGCAGGGGTGTCCATTTGAAAATAAGTATATGATCTGAAGTTTAAAGGAATACTGTTGACTAGAGATATAAACACTGGAGAATGTCAGCAAGAGGTGTTTGTTGAAGCTATAAAAATGGGTAAGGTCACCCAGGGAAGTTATATAGCTAGAAAGAGTAAGGGGTTAACGTGGATCTTTGTCTGATATCCAGGTTTAAAGATTGGACAGAGGAAGATAAGTTAAGTAAAGAGAGAGAGAGAGAGAGAGAGAGAGAGAGAGAAACATATAGAGAAATACACAAAAAATGAGAATTATAATGATATAAAAGTAAAGTGAACAGATTCAAAGAAAATTTTTAAAATACATATTGAAGTCATGTGGCTAAAAAATGATGGAATTTTATTAAAACTTAGTTGAAAGAGTCATTCAGGGCAAATGTTAATAGATTTTAATCTAAAATAAAGCATAACAAAACAATATTTAAAGTTAACATCTTTGTAAAACAAAGGCTGATGGGGGTGGAGCAAGATGACAGCCGAGTAACAGCTTCCTTGTGGCTGGGCATGGTGAGACTGGGGAGAGAGGACTTCAGGCATCTCTGACAGGAGGGATCTGCCCAGGAACTTCCCCTTGGGGACACAGGGAGACAGCGTGAGGCTTCTGGACACCCTGAGGAAGGCAAAAGCGGTGGAGACTGGGCAAGTGGTTGCGTCTGTTCGTTCAGTCTGATCCTGTCGGCGGCTGTCGGTGGGGCAACAGTGGGACTGCAGGCTGGAAAGGCCTTGCCTGTGAGATGTTTGGGTTTCTTTTGGACTTGGTACTCAGTTGAACTGCCTTGGGAGAACTTGGGCAGGAGTGTGGGGGATTTTGAGTGTTGTCTGGGGTCCCAGACTGGGCCACTGAGCCAAACGGAGCTGCCAGTATTTGGTGGTGGGCTGTGTGGAGCCATTGTGGGAGAATTGTCCTGGCAAGCTCCACCCCCAGGGTCGCAGAACAGGCATCGGGTGGGAGCGATTAATCTAGTGACTGAGCAGCCTAAAAGCGGGGACTGAGACGCCTTGCAGACTTAGCCCTCAGGGGCATAGGGCGAGATTGGTTTTGGCACACTGGGTAAGTGGATAGCCACTTAAGGAGTGATCCCAGCCACAGCGCTTTCCTGGGAAAGGTTCTGCTTAGCCCAAGTTAGCAATTTAAAGTGTCTCCTAAGCAGGCTAAGGAGGATTTAAGCTCTCCACCCTGCAGGGTTTGAGAAATCATTAGAAACACAGGGTCACTCCCTACAAAGATCCAGTAACAACAGAGTGATT